>JAVXUP010003255.1:0-77671 GCA_033070095.1 Escallonia herrerae | reverse complement strand
GGTATTTGAAACCAATAAAACAACCCTAGAGGGGGGTGAATAGGGTTTTTGAAATTAATGAGGAATTTAAACTAAGAAAAACAATCATGAAACTCAATCAAACCAAGTAATAATTCAATGAAGATGCTAACTAAACAATCTCAAACAATTAAAGAGCAATAAGTAAAGAGATTGAGTTAGAGATACTTGACAAGGAGATTTAAATGGTTCGGCTTGATACTACCCTCAAGCCTACATCCACCTCTTCAAGGAAGTCCCTTGCAAGAGCACTAGAATCCACTAGCAACAATCTTCTTCCGGGTCAAGATCAAAACCCTTACAACACTTGGTGATATCCCCACACCAAGCACAAGCCTTGAATCCACAAAGCTCACCCAAGACTTGACAAACCCAAGCCTTGATCACAATCCTTTTACAAAGATCAATTGTGTACAAAGAAACCTTCTTGAAAGGAAATGAGTACAAATGAAGCTCTAGTACAATAGAGAGATGAGAGAATTGATGACTTGAAGAATGCTCACTCTCAATCAAAGAATTGCTCACAAAGATGCTCTCTTTAATGATGTAAAATCATGAAGATGAAGAGAGAAAAGTTTAATCTATGAGCCTTGATGTTTCTCTAATGAATGGAGGCTTAGAATGTGGTTTCCATGGTGTATGATGAAGCCCCAAATCATTTATATAGAGAGCAAATGAAATATAGCCGTTGGAGGCAAAATATGGGCAAAACTGCCATTGCAGTCGACTGTATGAAATGCAGTCGACTGGTATTCAAATACAGTCGACTGTATTACCCTACTGCCTATCAGCTGCCTCACGAACCCCCTTTCCTATTTTGGGCATAACTTTCTCTAGAAAAATCGGATTGAGGTGCCGTTTTTTGCGTTGGAAAGCTAATGAAAAGTTTTATCAAGATATGAAAAGATTGGCACCAAAATAGTTTTTGAGAAAATCTGAGTGAGCTCCAAAGTTCACTCATTTTCAAGAACCACACTTGTGTGAAAGGTTATGAACTCACATGCAATGCACAAGGTGTCCTAAGGTCTTTTTAGGTCATAGTCATCAATCCAACCATCAAACCAAGACTAGTTACATAATAGTAAAGATCAATCATAATCGTAGTAACTTAGCCTTTGCATTCTTTCTTGCTCTTTGACATAGGACTTGATGAAGCTTCCATAGTATGTCCACTATAACTTTAAGCTTCTTTGGCTTTCAATCCATCTATCCAACTTCTCAAATGTGTCTTCATGAGTGTCATGTATATATCTACTAAGAATCCACTCAAAGCACACATTAGAACATAATCAATGTGTAGTTATCATCAAAACAAGATGTAAGCCTAGGTTATCCAACCATAGGGCTAACAATCTCCCCCTTTTTGATGATGACAAACATTGATTCTATATAAGGTAAGATGTATCATATGATAGTCAATTAAGCACAACAATCTCACTTAGAACATTCAATCATCTCTAGTATACTCAAGACATGTCAATCTATCTCATATAGCAATTAAGCTTGTAGCTAGCTTCCCTAGCTAAAACAAGATATGCTCTTCCTCTAATGTTCTCTCAAAACACACAATCACATAGCATATAGAATCAAGATTATTTCTCCCCCTTTGTCATCAACAAAGAGACAAGGGTATGCATGTGTGAAGAGATAGTTATAAGCAAGATAATAGCGTGAAGTGCATATAACTCATGAACTTATAGGATGACATCAAGAGTTCCTTCATGATCGAAAGAAAGATATTCAATTTAGCTCAATAATCTTGTTTACTTTATGCATATTTCAAGAGTAACAAGATAGTATATGATTCAAGCATGTAAGTCCCCCTATCAAGTTATCTTATGCATATTCCATCATAATGTATGCTCCCCCTCAATTAATGCATGCCAACAATATCAAACAAACACAACTAAATTTCTAACGAAGTCATGCTCTCCTTTTGGCATTATCAAAAGGTGTGTGTGTAGGAATGGCAACGTGAAGCATTAAGACGACATAATCTCAACATGGAATTTTCACAATGCGAATAATGGTCATCAACAATCAATATTTTCAATATAAGTGCAAGAGGACCATTCATCAGCAAGGTTCACATTAATTCTCAACAAGCAAGCTATTTATAGATTTGACAATTTAAGCATACTTGATAACATATAAGTTTAGCACATAGCACAATGTTGAGAAGATCATTAAGTTTTACCCTCTTGGTGAATTACCAAGGAATTGAGCTCATGAGTGATCATTCTTGAAGTCTATTTTCTTGACAAGCTTTGAGGCTCTTCTCATTTGAAGTAGCATATCCAATCTCGGAATGCTTACTCCCCCTTAAGATTTAGCTTGTTGCTCTTCCTTCTCAAAATTTTCTTGGAGCCTTCTCCTTGTTGCTATTTGCCTTTGCTTTGAACAACCTACAATCATAATTTAGGTCTAACTTTTGGTACCCACATTTTCTTGGGTCCATAAGTGTTAGTCTTAGCAACATTAATAAACTCTTTAACAACCCACATTTTCTTTCTACCTCTAACATAGACAATTTTATAAGGACAATAATTAGTTGTATGTCCTTTCTTGTTGCACCAACCACAATGTGTAAATGGTGTGCAATAGTTCTTTGGTTGTCTTGTATGAACATTTAATCTAGCTTGTTGTTTAAACTTTAGGAGACAAGGTGAAGGGATCTAATCCAACACCGCCTTTGTTAAGACCAACTTTTTGGTGTCCAAGCATGACATCCAAGTTGTTTTTACCATCAACAAATTTTTCAAGACATCTTTTCAAATCACAAATCTCAAGCTTTAAAATTTCATTTTGTTTTTCTAAAATTGAAGTATTACAAGAGATTTGTTTTGTGCTAGGAATGCTCACAATCAATTCAACCAAATCATTATTCACATGCTCTACATATAAATGGCTAGATATGCATTCATTCTTGGCATGCAACTCATTATTTTCACTTTTTAAGTCATCTAGCTCTTTTGAAATCGCATGCACTTATTTTTTCAAAGCACAATTTTTCTTGGCTAATTTCATGGATTCTTCATATAAAAGAGCGTAAGCATCATAAATATCATCATTGGAAAAATTGCTATCACTATCACTAAATGAAGAATTTACCTCATCTTCTTTTTGAGCCATGAAGCATAGATTTAAATATTTATCATCGAAATCACCACTTTCATCTCCACTTGAGTCATTATCGCTCCAAATAATGGCTTTAATTGATGTCTTTATGGAGAGCTTCTTTCTTGCCTCGTTCTTCTTCTTATTCTCCCTTGAGGTACTCTCCATACTTGACTCGTTCTTGCTCTTGTGCAAGTTTCCATCTTTCTTCATTTTGAGATACTCATTAAATTCCTTTGCAAGTATATCAATCTCTTTGTTATTCAAGTCTTTCTCCTCCGCACATGAAGATTGATCCGTTGTTGATGAAGCTTTAAGAGCAATGCACTTCTTCTTCTTCTTTGGAACTTTTTGCCCGGATGATTCGAGTTGCATTTCATAGGTCATCAAGGAGCAAATTAATTCATCCAACGAAAAAGTATTGAGATCCTTTGATTCTTGAAGTGCGGTGATTTTTGCATCCCATTCTCTAGGTAATGACCTAATTACCTTTCTCACAAGATCACCGTTAGAGAAATCTTTTCCTAATTGTTTCAAAGTATTAACAATTTTAGTGAAACGAAAATTCATTTCCATAATAGATTCATCAGAAAACATTTGAAACAATTCATATTCTCTATGCCATAAATTCATCTTTGAATCTCTTAGAAGAGAAGTCCCTTCATGAGTGACTTGAAGTGTATCCCACATACTCTTAGCCGAATCACACATAATAACTCGATTGAGTTCATTTGTGTTTAGAGCACAAACAAGACAATTCTTAGCTCTAGAATTCATGCAAAGCATATTTCTATCATAGTCATTAAATTCGGATTTCTCCTTTGGCACAAGCTTATTCCTAATCCTCTTGGTTGGAACATAAGGGCCATCTTCAACAATTCCCCACATTTCATAATCTAAAGATTCTAAAAATACTCGCATCTTAATTTTCCATATACTATATGAAGACCCATCAAAAAGTGGAGGTCTAGTAGTAGAACTCCCCTCAAGACTAGGAAACCCCATGATCTTTTAACTCTCTAGCTGTTAACCAAAAAATCAAGAGTCGAGGCTCTGATACCACTTGAAACCAATAAAACAACCCTAGAGGGGGGTGAATAGGGTTTTTGAAATTAATGAGGAATTTAAACTAAGAAACAATCATGAAACTCAATCAAACCAAGTAATAATTCAATGAAGATGCTAACTAAACAATCTCAAACAATTAAAGAGCAATAAGTAAAGAGATTGAGTTAGAGATACTTGACAAGGAGATTTAAATGGTTCGGCTTGAATACCCTCAAGCCTACATCCACCTCTTCAAGGAAGTCCCTTGCAAGAGCACTAGAATCCACTAGCAACAATCTTCTTCCGGGTCAAGATCAAAACCCTTACAACACTTGGTGATATCCCCACACCAAGCACAAGCCTTGAATCCACAAAGCTCACCCAAGACTTGACAAACCCAAGCCTTGATCACAATCCTTTTACAAAGATCAATTGTGTACAAAGAAACCTTCTTGAAAGGAAATGAGTACAAATGAAGCTCTAGTACAATAGAGAGATGAGAGAATTGATGACTTGAAGAATGCTCACTCTCAATCAAAGAATTGCTCACAAAGATGCTCTCTTTAATGATGTAAAATCATGAAGATGAAGAGAGAAAAGTTTAATCTATGAGCCTTGATGTTTCTCTAATGAATGGAGGCTTAGAATGTGGTTTCCATGGTGTATGATGAAGCCCCAAATCATTTATATAGAGAGCAAATGAAATATAGCCGTTAGAGGCAAAATATGGGCAAAACTGCCATTGCAGTCGACTGTATTAAATGCAGTCGACTGTATTCCCTCGAAAATAGCCGTTGGAGTTTTGTCCTCGAAAATAGCCGTTGGAACTGAATTTTGACCAATGCAGTCGACTACATTGGAATGCAGTCGACTGTATTACCCTACTGCCTATCAGCTGCCTCACGGAACCCCCTTTCCTATTTTGGGCATAACTTTCTCTAGAAAAATCGGATTGAGGTGCCGTTTTTTGCGTTGGAAAGCTAATGAAAAGTTTTATCAAGATATGAAAAGATTGGCACCAAAATAGTTTTTGAGAAAATCTGAGTGAGCTCCAAAGTTCACTCATTTTCAAGAACCACACTTGTGTGAAAGGTTATGAACTCACATGCAATGCACAAGGTGTCCTAAGGTCTTTTTAGGTCATAGTCATCAATCCAACCATCAAACCAAGACTAGTTACATAATAGTAAAGATCAATCATAATCGTAGTAACTTAGCCTTTGCATTCTTTCTTGCTCTTTGACATAGGACTTGATGAAGCTTCCATAGTATGTCCACTATAACTTTAAGCTTCTTTGGCTTCAATCCATCTATCCAACTTCTCAAATGTGTCTTCATGAGTGTCATGTATATATCTACTAAGAATCCACTCAAAGCACACATTAGAACATAATCAATGTGTAGTTATCATCAAAACAAGATGTAAGCCTAGGTTATCCAACCATAGGGCTAACAGGATGCACTCCACCTTGAACTCGGCAAGAAAGAAGATGAATCAAGCTCAAGCAATGCTTGAACTTCTCTGTCTTGACTGTCTTCGTGAGCATATCAGCTGCGTTGTCATTAGTGTGAATCTTGTGCAGTACTGTCTAGAATTAATCCATTTCCGGACCCTATGATAACATACATCAATATGCTTGGTAGTCACATGGAAAACCTAATTCTTTGCCAACTCTATTGCACTATGACTGTTACACTATAACAAAACACCACACTGCCTCTGTCAATGCCATGCACTCTGCCTCCATAGTTGACAGTGTTGTAGTAGACTGTAACACTTATTTTCAACATATCGGCCCTCCATATAATGTAAAAATATATCCAGTCGTGGACATCCTAGAATCCAAGTCCCCAGCATAATCAGAATCTACAAAGCCAGAGACCTCACCTCTTGCCCCATCATGATTAACACATGATGCCAGAGTTGGTCGAACCTAATAGGTAATGGAAGACTCACTTCACCGCATCCCAATGCTTCTTTCCTGGATTTTCCATATACCTGCTGACCATACTAAATGCATGTGATATATCAGGTCTCGTACACACCATGGCATACATAAGACAACTTACCGCATTTGTGTACGGTATTCGGGACATCTGCAATGCCCCCATGCGTGCCTCCTTGTCGCTGCTTGAAATATCCCCTTGTTGCCTTTGTGCTCTTTGAGGAATACAATCATCTTGCCTTTGTGTGGGCAATTCCATCCGTATTACGGACCTGCCTAGTAGAAGCATTCTCCTCTAGGCCCCCTATGAGCCTTGTAGTCACGGGTCACCCCGCTTACGACTTCCCTCGTACTTCTTCTCACCCTTGTGATGGCGGCAACATCCCTCATCCCCACTCCTCTCATCATCGGTTGCCTTAGGTGAGCTATTCTTCGACCTACCGTCTCCTTCACCTTTAGCACACTCGTGCCTTGGAGATCTTGGCCTCTCACCTTGCATGAAGTCTTTCAACCTCTTGAAAATTTCCATGGCAGAAGCCAAGTCGTGAGGTTCCCTTTGCTGCAAGTTTGTGGCAACCCACTACTGCAACCCGTCAACGAAGAAGCATAGTCACTGCCTCTAGGACATTTCCAGTATTTCAAGCATCAAAGCCGAGTACTCCTTCAGATACTGGTGAATGCTCCCCTGTTGAAGGTTGATCATCGTCATATCTTCGACGCTCACCGGATAGAACTACCTTTTTAGTTCACGCTTTTGACGTCATACCCATCCGTATAACGATGCCTTCACTATAAGGCAATTGTATCCGTAAGGTACATGACCGCCGTCTGCACCTTCTCCTCCTCGTCGTTGATGTTGAGGGCTTCAAAGTACCACTCCAAGTGCCAAAAGAAGTTATCCATCTGCCTCGCCTCCCTCACTCCATCGTACGATTTTAGCTCTGGCATTTTCTTTCGCCTTGGCTGAACCGCAATACACCCATGCCTTGTTGCTCTTGTAAGCTCCCTCTTACTAGCAGGTAGTTATTCTTAGAGCTTCACGACTTGCCCCTCGAGGTCCTTGTGCCATTTTACCCCCCGCTTGGTGAAATAGGTGACCATCTCCTCGATCAAGTCATCTAGCTCCCCCGCGAACACATCGACTTTCCCCTCTAGCATGACTAATCGACTATCTACCTCTAAGTCATCTAATCTATTAAAGATTAGCTCCACTTGACTTGTGACAGTCCGCTGCAAGCACTCTCCAAATGCCTCGAGCTCGCTCCTCATGCATGCTTCGCCTTCGCCTATCGCATCGCTTTAATCCTTCACCGTGCTCTGCCCTATGCCAAAATCCGTCTTCCCATCGAATTGTTCACAGGCATACTTCATTCTCGTGTTATTCTACATATTTATCCTCTAAAAATGACTTCAGTTTTGCCAAAAAATAATAATAAACCTAAAAGCCTTGATACCACTTGTTACGAAATCGCTCTAGATAAATATATATAAAACGCGATAACCGAACAAGAGAACACAAGATATATGAGAGAACTCAAATCCACTTTACACAAGTCAGATTTACAACACTCCCTCACATGTATCTCTCAATTGTTTGCCTACTCGAAGAATAACTCTTCTCTTTTGACCTTAAACACTATACAAGACAGTTTACATATACTTAGAGATGAACAATGATATTCTCTATTCAACCAATTTGAGACAAGATGTCTTATATACTAAGGGTTAAGTTGCAACCTTCTTTAGTTAACCAATGTGGGACATAAATACAAGACATATATTAACAAACGAATTGGGATTTGCAATCCAAAGTAAGGTAGGTTCAGGATCATGGGATCCTTTTCTATCAAATAGAAAGGGTTATAGTATAAAATGTACTTCCATGTAATCGCCCAGAGATATTCTTCACAAAATGAGGGGTATGTCGGCATTTATTAATTGTTAGGTCCTAGAATACATGAATTTTAAGCTGTGTGCTTAATATGGTTTGCCTCATAGAGACCATTTACAGATGTCGTACATATGTAGAATTTTACATATAAAATGCTTTTACATAATATGTTATACAAACAAGAGTATATTCACTGCCTACTAACCATGTTCCCACAAGGCTTGCTAACTTCTGACGAATGACAGTTAACTGCACACCTAATTGAAATTTTAGAGGTATTGTACACGTAAACCGTTCTATTGTCTGGTACATATTATCTCAAGTTCCTATCACTGTATTAGAAATTCTAAAAATTGCTAACATTTTAGAGAAATGAAAATTTGTAGAACCCTTTCATGATAAAGTAAAAGAGATGGACATTAAATTAAAAAATATTAGAAGAAATTGCCTATTATTTTTACTGTCCCCACTACTTTGGATCCTAGGTTCAAATTTCATGGTATACATGTCCCAATATTAGAAATATGTGAAAAAATGTGCTACCCAACAGCTGAGACAACCGAGCTTACAAAGAGTGTGAGTAAGTCATTTGAAAATCTTTATAATTTACGTCGAAGTTCCACTGATATGTGCCGGCAAGCAACATTGTTGAGCGGTCAAATATATTAAGGGTCATTTCTTAGGGACATTTAACATGTAGTTGCAAAACGAACGAGAGTAAAAGCTACTTTTATAGGTTCGTCTTCTTTTTCCTCTTTTAATAAAATTGGTTTATATGCAAATATTAATCATTATTCTTCTTTATCAATGGATGGGCAAATGAATTTTGATTTTTTAACTTTTTGGAAACAAATGCAAAAATTTATAAAACTTTATTCCAAATTGTCCAGGATGTACTACCGTTGCAATCCTCCACAATTGCTTCAGAGTCGTGTTTTTCATTGAGCGATAGGGTGTTGGATGACAGGAGGAGGAGTCTTAATACCGAGTCATTTGATTTATGTATATGTTGGAAAGATCATCTTCATACAAAATACTGGGAGCAAGATAAACCACATGACGATAGATAGGGCAATAATTCGAGCATTGAAGATCTTCTAGATGATCAGGTAGTTTTTTTCTTTTTTTCTTCTCTCAACTTTTAAAATAAATTATTTCTCAAAATATAGTTTACATTTCTCCATGGATTATTTTCAAACAAATTAAATGTATTTAAGTAAACAATGCACATAAAAATATGACTATTTACAAGCAAAATAGATTTTTTTCTCACTTTTTTTTATAATTTAATCTACACACACACACGTGATCCATTGCTCGTGCTGACAACTTAAATAAGTCGCTAGCGGGATCTGGCTGTCCTTCCATAGCGGATGGACATACCAGATCTAACTTTATTTTTAAAAAAAAAACCGTCGTATGCTACATTATATAGTAAACAGTAATTTTAACCAAAATGTCTCGACGATATTTAATGAGTTGAAGGGATTCACAGGCAAATGGGGGGGGGGGGGGGACATTATTGTAAATTTCACCGTCCGACATATAATGTAGCTGACAACGAAGTTTGCTTAAAACAAATAGATCTGGCTCTTCCATCCGCAATGGATGGACGTCCAGATCGTGCTAACAGCTTACTTTAAGTTGACAAAGCGTGCAACGGATCATCTATATAACATCACGTATATGTAGACGTTATTGTCATATTCAGTCAAATGAATCTTAAAGAACTAAAAAATAAGTTAGTCATACGTGTCCAAAAATAAATTAGCAAAATATTATTATCATATCACAGTTGGCTATTAAATTTTGCTTTAACTCTATATTTCGGATGAGCTTTAATTTGTAAAAACTAAACATATTTTCTAGGTAGTTACTTACCAATTAAAATTCTTATTTTGTGTCACTTATTAAAAATTATCTTGGAATGTCACTTGTCATCATTATAAGTTAGCAGCTATGTAACACAAAAGAAGTATTTCAAGTTTTGGCTTAATAAGTAGTGTGTGTGTGTGTGTGTGTATCCGTCTGCTTGTTTACAAGCAACCGATCCTAAGCCCGAATTAAAAGAGGAGAGTCTATGAACAAATTTATCTTAAATTTAATTTTACCGTAAAACAAAAAATGAATAAAAATATATATTTTTCTTTAAAGGGCCCGGCCTTGTCCAAGCCCGGCTCATAATTTTGGGCCAAGAGCTTGGACTAGGGCGAGGCCCTCATATTCTTGAGGTGGCCCGGGCCAAGCCCGGCCCATTCCTCCCTGGCCCAAGCCTGGCCCGGCCCGTTTCTCTAAAAAGCCCAAAGGGCCTGCCCTTTGATATCTCTGCTCCCCTATGCCTTCTTAGGTTTCCTTATCATTTTTACTTTTGGCATGGATCTACCGCAGCACTTTCGTGTCACCAATCTTCCTTTCCGTGCTCTATTTCTCTTATTCAACAGCGACTATATTCATGCCTATCATCATTTCCCTTTTCTTCCACTTGCCTTGACTTCTGATATTACTCGTCTCATCTGTTGGGGGTTAGGGGTTCAGGCAACTCGATTTTACTGGTAACAGTGTTAGAAGTGTTACGAGCACAAGGCCCAACACTAGCGCGACCATATGCTCTGATGCCTTAGGGAGATAACAGAGAGTCGATCTCCCCAAAGATGGATGAGATATCCTTAATGAGCACAGCTAAACGTAAAAGGTTAGCACTTTTAATTCGATCCAAGTATACTGGACTATAATAACTCCTTAAATACTGAAGCTCAATAGACACTTCCATTCAAAAAAGTTCAAAATGAAAAGGACCAAGACAATGTGTCTTACTTTTTACCGTTAATCTTCAAAACCAAAGGAGCTACTCCAGAATCCTAACTCTCAGCAATCAATGGAGCCAAAACTCGAAAGACTTGAGCTTTTGGGATATTACTAAAAGCACTTCAAGCCATCAAAACCCAATTCTTCTAGCACTCAAACAATCATTCCATACTATCTCTTTATTGTTATACATCAGTATCCTCCTGTTATCAACATTACCATACACTCACTGTTAAAAAAATGGATAGAAAGAAAGAAGAAAAGAAAAGCCCGACGAGTTAAAGAAAAATCAATCACACAAATCGGTTAAACGGCTTCCTTCCAACTGCTGCAGGCATAGAAATGGCAGAATCCACACTCAAGTCCCCAGTAGAATGCATTGGCTGATGTTTTTCCAACACCCTTTGAGAAGTAGAATCCTTGCCAGACCCTTTGTTCCATTTAAAAGAACCAAGATTTGGGGTTAACGGAAATGAAAACCTCCTCTTTGACGACTCGCTTCCTGGAGTCACGGGGAACCTGTCCTTCGGATTGCTATATGGTCTCGCTTTGGCTTTAGCTGAAACAGTTGGACTCATGTAGTTAGGAGCTGAAAAGGGGGGGCAGCTCACCAAGCTGTCATCATCCTTCACCGATACATCAAACATGGAACCAGCTCCACTAATTCTCGGTTTTGAATACTTCATGAAATTTGAGCTGCTCCTAGGTGGAGTTCTAGATGGAGTGAACATTGGTCTCATTCTCATCGGTACTGTGGATTTTGATGACCTTGGTGTGTCTGATTCAAGATTCTCAAACCCAAAACTTTGCTGCTTGTAGTTGCTTGCTTGAGGTCGTGGACTTGGCTTGTGTAATGAAGCTGGCCTCGGAGGCGTTAGATGAACATTTTTCGTTTGTCGACTTTCGGAGGCATTTGCTGGAGGTAGCTGGCGTTCTAACCAGTTCCACCACCAAGGAAATCCACCAGATCGGACGTCCAAGATAGCCGACTGAGCTGATTTTGGATTAGCTTTCCACAACTGATGGCACAAAAATAAAGCAGTGTTATGATCCCCTTTTCTGTAAGAGAAGGCAATGCATGTGTCTGTTGGTGCCTGTGGTGTTTTGAGAGGAGCAAGAGATCATTCTAATATCTAAAAAGACAAAGTGAAATAAGATTAGTGGCGCATGCAACCTACAGCCTAGAGGTGGATTAATATACTTCTCAGACAGAAAAGAAGTCCGTTTATATAGCCTCAGCCCAGTCCAACAATAAGAAGAAAAAAACCTAGCTCAACTGACTTGGATGAACAAAAGATTAGAAAATGGCAACTCGAGAAAATTATTGTTGGCATATTCCTATTAACTTAGCCCATCAACAACAATGGACGTGGGGACGCCAAGTCCATGCCCACTGTTGTAGAACTTGATGAGTTGCACAAACATCAGTGGCATTCTTCCATTGAGAGTTGAGCTAGATTTCAACAAGACACATACAACTCAAGCAGTTTTTCACCTGGGAATTTAGGATCTGAGGAGGGGAAACTCACAGGAAATGAAAGTAAGCCTATTCATTGAAGAGGATGGACACTGGGTTTAAAAAAGAGGTTTGTATTTGCCGTTGAAAGGGAGAGACTAAATGATGGAGGAACTAAAGTTCAGCTCCCCTCTAAAAAGAGACCAATTTTGGCTAAAGGTTTACAAAAATTTGTGAAATACTAAACAATATTCTGAAGAGAGAGACAGTCATTCAAGTAC
This sequence comes from Escallonia herrerae, assembly GCA_033070095.1. NCBI lineage: Eukaryota > Viridiplantae > Streptophyta > Magnoliopsida > Escalloniales > Escalloniaceae > Escallonia > Escallonia herrerae. Next base: position 65,110 of record JAVXUP010003255.1, on the reverse strand, counting down.
AATACAGTAATCACAACTAAATACACTAAAAACCTTAACAAGCTTAGCAAATTTTTACTCCTAAGATAATCACATTACAAGACCAATATGCTGCACTCTGGTGTATCTGAATCCCATTTCCTTGATGTGCTATGCGCACAGATCAAAGGTCACGATTCAATCAAATACAGGCTAGGCTACAAGTGGTATCAGCATCCGTACCTGGTTTGAATATGCATACGCCATGGCCCTTTCTCTCTTAATGAGTGCCTCCACCTTTCTCTGCATCCTCGCCTCTCTTTCCTCCTTTGTTAGCATGCTATAATCCCATTCTTCTTGATCACCTGCCTCAGACTATATTCAATGTTCCCAGTTAAAACGGAACTTAAATAACCAGTAGGAGTTAGGGAGTTTAAAAGAAGAATATTTTCTAGTCAATTAGGTGCAACTCCCTCACTTTCTACAGCAAGATGGCCGTGAAGAACACTATATGAAAGTTTGCATTGTCCTTCCCAACTTTTTCCTGCACTTTGTTTGGGTACAGAAATAGGGCTGAAAGAAAGGGCAGGCTAGGCTTAGGAAGGATTAATCTTCATGTGTTGATTTTACAACCTGAAGAGATGGAAACAAAGAGGGATACCCTCTAAACGCTCTAACCCTTGATCTTTTTCCTTTCTGGATGAGAGAATTACAAGGGAGGGGAAGGTAGGTAGTGATTGCCGCATTTGCAAAATGGATAACTGCCATCGCATTCACATCAGGGGACAGAGTAGGTAACAAGTAACCGTACTTGCTGAAGTGCAAGGCCAATTTCTTCAATTATTCTATTAATATTATCTGATTATCCAGAATCTGAGTAGGAGGGAACCTCATGCACTGGACTGCCCTTTTTGTTATCCTTTACTTTTCCTTTTCATCAACTTGAAGTGGGGTGACCAACTACGGCAAAAGAAGGTGTAACAGATTAGGCAAATTGTTGAGAGAGGGCAAAACGGGGGCTAAACTCTTCAAGTTTAGGGATCATTCCTTAGAAAACCACATAAGGAAATTTGGTATGTGCTTAACAACTCTTAGTTGGTATCTTAGTACCTGGTTCAAAGTCCATTTGCTAAGGGTGCTTTCCAATTCCTTGTCGTTGTTGCGATGGAGTGCCTGATTTTCTATCATTTGGATCCGTCGTGATTGGATTTGAGTTTGAATCCTCACTAAAAGCTGCATATGTTTCATGGCATTCATGGTCTGTCGCTTCACACTCTGGCCTCTCACCACCCCTTGAAGCCTCACTAGACCCCTCAAAGCTCTGAAGCTTCTCCTTGCCTGTAAGAAAGGAACAAATTATTTAACTGGCAATAGTTCGTTACAGGAGTCATAAACCTCAAACAACATTGTATATCAGCATCAGGTTCTTGTTCATTGCAACTCTCAAATGTTTAAAGTCCATTCAAAGAGCCCCAATAATGGTACTTTTGGCATCTCATAAAAGCTAGTGCATTTTCAGAACCATCTACAATATGAGTAACCAAAGTGGGATGGCACACAGAACCTCACTATAATGACCAGATTTTTTGGGAAATCCTGTTCGCCCAGCCAAATGGTTATTCGGCATATTAAAAGGGTATTAGTTTACCTTGTTGAAGCAAAATAAGGGCCAGCAAAAATTTGAAGCTATATGCGGAAGTTAGTCATCACACATTGGCGGAACTTTTGACTGGTCATCATACTGTTCGACCCAAGTGGCTGCTAAACCATGTTCCCTATGTTGTTCACGGTCAATTTGTGATGTCTTTTAATCTATATCTACACACACACATCCATCACTAGGAGCACGTGTCCATCGCAAAGAGCACGTTCTGGCCCCTGGCCGTATATCAGAATTTATGCTCTTTACGCAATTGTACAGACTTCACAATGCTCTAATGATCTTGCACGTGTAACAATGTAACTTCAGATAACATACAATATTGACATTAGCAACTATAAACCGGAAAACCAGCAAGACTTATTAAGTTAGGTGGAGTTTGGCCTATATATATGTCAATGTCTAATTTTCAAACTTGAACTTCTGCAGATTGTATTCTAAAGGCAAAAACAAGTTAGAAGCTTACCATATAACCTCTGTAGGCTGCCTGGATCTTGGTGGCTGAGAAGTGGTGGTATCTTAGAGTTGGTTCAGGTCTAAGGCTAACTTCCTTATGTTGACGAACAACTCTAGGAGAAGCGGGCCTAGGGGAAGCAACTCTTGGAGAAGCAGCTCTGGGAGAAGTAACCCTTGGAGAAGCAAGCCTCGGAGAAGCAGGCCTTGCAGACCCTGAAGGCGGCGACTTTGGACCCCCGGAAGGTGTAGAAGGCCTGAGGAGCAACTTGTGTTGGTCAGCTTCCCCCAATATCTTTTCGATACTGCTTGGTTGCCTGAAGAGGGGAATAAACGACTTTGTCTCTCCATGCCTCAATTTTCCTCGGCCCTTTTTCTTGTCTTTCGTGCTTTTCTTCTCTGCATCCTGCAACAGTAATTAGCAATCAGGAAAGGAGAGTATATCAACTAAACTGAAATTGACATCATGGCTATATCAAAACAAACAAAACCCAAGCTCGAAATAATATGTTTGTCCAAGCATTGCGAATTCAGGCATTTTGACAACAAGAAATATTATAATGATCATAGGAAGCAACTATAACCACTGACTTAATTTTGTTCTTGCTCAGGCTTAAGGTTAGTTTTCTTCTATTGATTTTCCTAGCCAAAGTTCATAGTTGTTTTCATTTATGAGAACGAAAATGCATCTGACGACTTGACCTTTCTCAACACTCTATTCAAGTCGACAACTTGAAACTTTAGGAGAAGCTAAAATGGGTGGTTTGGGACATAAGAACATCACATCATCAAGCAACACACATAACGCCATAAAAATTTTCTTCGGTTCTGTACATAGGGGAAAAGAAACAGAAGAAGCAAGTCTTTAATAGGCGATCACTTGATATTTCAGGGCTATTGGTATTGTTCTCTGGGTTTTTTTGGCCATTAATAGTACTCTAAATGAAATTCCCACTTACATTGACTAGTTTCTCTTTGGAGCTGGGAATGAAAACCCTCTTGATTGCAGAAAGCCAACTCCCTTTCTTTCCCATGTCCCTAGCATTACTGTTTCACCCTGCAAAAGCGGAAAGAAGCGACACAATTAGTATGTCTGGATTTAACTCAACATATACTTTGACATCTAAATATTAAAATGCGCTCTGCAATATGGATTTTACTAATCGTAATACCAGGGAAAAGTTCAGAGGGAAAAAATAAGTAACGCACACAAGGGCAAAGTGACTACTATAGCATAATTCATCAAATACACAATATTTTGGTTTCGGATGAATGGTAACATAGGATTTCTCAGTCAAATAAGTGTCAGATTGTGCCTTATCCGATTGCCAGGAACAAAGATAAACCAGGAGGTTTCAAAAGTCACAACAGATAGCACTTTCTACTGAAAAGTCACACACGAACAGACACCGACACGGCACAGCCAGAGAGAAAAAGGATGAGGCTACCCAGTGTACGAGACTCCCACCAATGCAGGGCCCTTAGTCTTACTCAACGGTTGCAGACAAACTGTTTCTACGTTCTAAACAAGTGATCTGCGCAATCAACATGGAATACGCGTACCATTTGCAGCCAACGGCGCATCCTAAGAGAGAGGAAATCAGGGGAGATTTTTCGTCTCCTCTGTAAAACAAATACGCTGCAGATTTACATTTCTCTCCGAGGAAAATCAGGGGAATTATACATGATAAATTTTTCACTGAGAAAAGCTGGGAATTTTCCTGTCTCAATTGTAAAATATGTAAGCCTGCTGCACTCCCTCTGTTCAGGGGAGGAACAGATATAAAATTCTAAGAATGGCTCGATTCTTTCTCTCTACACACACACACACACAAAAATACAGACACAATTGATGAAACAAAAACATTTCTAGCCACTGGAATCTCTTTCCTTTTGGCAGACTAGTAAATATTTCACCAACATAAAGTAGGAGAGGATCAAAGCAAGAAGGAATTACCCAACAGAAACATCAAGAAGCCTACCTTGCCAAAATTCAGTGTCATCTTTCCAAACAATGATAATATTAGCACACCCCCATATCATTATATACAGATTAAATTTAAGAAAAATTAAGAAGAAATTCTACCTTATGAGTTTTCCCAACCTACCAAAGCCTTTCCAGAAAGCTGCACCTAGCTAAAGGCCTGCAAGGAGAGAAATGAACTAATGTCTCTCTCTCTCTGCACAACACTTTTTTTTTTTTCTTTTGTGGGTTTGTTTATCTCTCTTGACTCTACCCTCCCTCTCCCTTCAAATACACCAGAACATGCTTCTTTCCTCCATGGCTTTTTGGAAAAAGGAATTTCTGTTCAAAACTGGCCTCCTGCTCTCTCTCTAGAACTTGGAATCTGGTTCTTACACAGGGCTTTAACTTTTTCAATTCTCCTACCTTTCACCTTTTATGTTTTTATAATTTTCTTTTGGGTTGATCATCGAAAGTGAAAGGTGAGAGACAGAGAGAGGGCAGGGAGGTTGGCCACTTCTGCACTCAACGGGATTTTTTGGCCACCTTCAGCTAACTTTACTTGAATGGGAAGACTAAGTAATTAGGACAGCAATCCCCACTACTTGTTGAACAACTGTTGGGTTTTGCTTCCCTTATATAATATCATTATTGTTGTGTTGGTGTGACAATGATGTTTGATTATGAACCTTCGGCAAAAAATCAAACATCAAATGTGAAAGAATTGTTTTGTAATTGTATTCGTCAATGCACGCGTGAACCACACGTTGTCAAATGTACTCTGAAGTTATGTTATTTTGTTAATGAACCGTAATATTATTGTGTTCATTAAATAATAATTTAACATGATATTAGAGTTTAAGCTTTTCACACTTTCTTTGTCGTTCTTGTCTTTTAGTTGCCATTTGCGGTTGTAAAATTGTTACACCACACGGAGTAAAGAAAGCAGGGGAAAACTCCCACCACTCAAAAAACATCTAATGAAATAGGGCCAATGTGTCTCATGAGACCTAGTGATGGTTGGTACGTGGGAGGATCACTTTTTTGGATTGCGGTCCCAAGAAGTGTGTTGGGGGATTCCTCTGACAACCCCAAATAACTTCTCACCTATGCGTAGCATAGCAAAACAAGTATTCCATCTGTTCCACATAAATTGATCGCATTTGACTTGACATATTATGTATTTTTTTTATTATTCATTTTAGGAGGGGAGAAGAAAGTAGATCAGAGAATGATTAATGAAGTGTTAAATATGAAAAGAGAAATAGAATAATATAAAAAGTGGGTTAGGAGAGAGAAAATGAGTTGGTGTAGAGTTAAATGTGGAGATAAAAATAGAATAGAAAAAGTATAATATGAAAAAACACACAAAATCTTTCTTAATTTGAAAAATGAGCAATTTTTGTGAGATGGCGCAAAAGAAAATATGATTAATTTTTGTAGGACGGAAAAAATATTGCATAATTTTGAATTATTAATACTTATTATTTGGGATCGTGAAGAGGTTGAGGTCACAGAAGCAAGTACGGAATGGGGCAATGATTCCGAATCATCTAATATTTTCTAACATGCAAAGAGACTTCATTAATACGAGGTACCTTACCAATTTGGCTGCTAATGAGACTGGGCTAAACTTAACCAGAGGTATTGGGTGAGGTTGGTGTTATAGCCGCAAAAGTCATACAGATGGTTATCAAAAAGTTCCAACACTAACATCAACTTAAATAGGTGCTAAATCTGTTTTGTTTCAATCCTTACCACTTGCATCATTTGGCAGACAAAATAGAATAAAAATCTAAGTAATGGTTGAACGATGATAATTGACTAAGTTACCAAGTGTCCTCAGCTTGACAAATTCTGTGATCATATTGTTTCTTAGTTGTCCAACATTCCCATTTTTAAGTTTTTCAAACATCAAATCTATCACGTAAAACACAGAAAATACAAGATGCACTTCAACGTTTAACTCCATCTGTTTTTATTACATGGGTAACAATTACGTTGTATCAGGCGCCGACGAACACATTGAACTATCCATGTTTCCACACCCATTCGAGACCCCGAAAAATGGCTGACTTCTGGTCCTTGATCTTCACATTTTCTCCCGTCTGACGCCCGTCACATTCTCAACCTTGATCCAAGTAATTATGTACTCGCTTACTATTAGTGATCTTAATGGTGCCTTCGATTGTGATCTGTCACAACCCTACTCCTTCATCCGGACTTTAAAAAAATGCTACTGCAGAGTCAAATGCAGCATTTAAGTAATCTTATGACAAAGAGTCCTGGGTTATCAATCATATACAGTTATTTATTTGTTGTTCACTTCCTTTGGATTGAATTGGGGGTAGCTTTCCACAAGATTGAGCCAGGACCTTATCATAACAGCAGGCCCAGCACAACACACAAACACACAGAGTTATTAAATGTTAATGTAAGTTGATGAGGGGGTGGGACATTTGGCACTCAAATGTGGCCTTGTTTGCCCATAAACTTTCTTCATGATCAAAAGAATGTTGCTCTGAAAAGATACACCGGCAATCCAGGCAGGAGATAGTGTTCAGTGTTCACAACTTGTTGTTATATAGTATAGTATAGCTGATAAAGTGTGTATATATATATATATGAATTCATTGCTGTTCCATTATAGCACCCTGTCGCACCCACGTGGAGCCTGCAATGACGGTTCGAGTCACTGTTACTGCTATTTGTTTCTCCTCCTCCACCTCCTCTTGTTTACTCCAACGTACTTTGCATTTCATGATGAATATGTGTGAAAATATGTTGGTGAAAGTAAAAAAAAATTGCTTAAGGTGCATTTTCAGTGCTTTTATATCCGATGATGCTCGAACCTGATAAGATAAGACAAGCTATGATATTATAATAAGGTATTAAGTTATCATCTGTTTTAAAGATTCAAACTGTTAAACAATGAGCTCAACAATTATATGTATCATGTTTTAGTATTTTCCTCCACGTGCAAACTCTGGTTAAACATGGAGAGACAAAACAAGGTACATCATTACGAAGTGTCCAAATAAACAGAGTATGAATTGCGCTATAATAAAAGGCTACAAATACATGCAAGCGGGGGAAAAAAAAAACCAAATCCAAAGTCTTGTTAAAGTAGAGTTTTGATATCATATTAAGTTATCGTCTATTCTAAAAATTTAAGATGTTAGAGATTTAGTGAAATAATATACAAGTGCAATAATATACACCGTGCTTCAGCATAAGGTACGGTGTCTAACTAAAGTATGCTCAAGAGCCAAAAGAACTCGTAAGACGAATTCAATCTCCGGTATAGGTGTTGTAGGGCTTTAATATTATCAACGAAAATCCAAGCATGATGAGCAATATGAATTAGAAATGGAGACATGTTCTGTCTTCGAGGTAAGTAGGTGGTTGGTGGGAGAAAGGAAATCTGTGATGCAATCTCTAGTTGTTGGCTGCTGCTGAGGTTGTTAGCACTTAGTCGTTGGCACCTGAGAAATGTTTGATAACTTCAGGGGTAGCACCAATACGGCAATAGCTCAGCAGGCAAACATTCTCACTGACACCAACTTTTATCAATATTAGAATTTTATCATAAAGTGCATTCTTATAGTTTTCTGGTCAAAGAGTACTTCTAAATTTGATTCTCTTTTTTTTTCCTGAAGAAAGTAACGTTTGGCTTCTTCAAAGAAACTGATATAGCTAAATATGTTCACCGGAACACCTCCGGTGGTCACTCCGTGTGAATAGCAGCTGGGAAATGAACCTGCAAAATAGAACACGGAGTGACCACCGAGGTGTTCCGGTGGAAAATGCTCCGATACTAAAGTCAGAACGTCGCTACAAGGGTGAAGCTCTGAATAGCAGAAAATGCGCTGGGTGCTTGTGTATGTGTACCTATTCGTGTACATGAGGCTTTTCTCTTGATATAGACTCCTTCCAGACTCTTCCCTTATTCAGAACTCTTCCCCGATAGGTTTTCAACGTACTAGAACTATGTTAGGACTCTTCTTTCAGTAGTAGAGTCCTACAAGGCCTCTATTACCTCCTCTAGAGCCTATCCTGATACAGGCCCCAAAGTCGATTCAGGGTCGACCACGCCACGTGTCACCATTTAGTTGGGTGGACATATTTAGCTATATCAGTAACAATTCATTTCCTATCAACTCTCAAAATTTAATGTTATAACTCGTTCGGATCCCCAAACATAGCGGCGTGTGAATGCCATGGAAGGAAGATTGTTAAAGCGTTTTTTGTGAAGGAAACACTAATAGCTACGTAGATAAATGAAGATTCTTACAACCCGAGTGGGAGCCAAAATTTATTCAGCGACTACTAATTGTCACTATTCACGGGGTTGGAGGAAGATTCCTGCAACTTGGGTAGGAGCTAAAGTTTGTTCGCTTAAAGTGTCATTAAATGGACAACAATATTGGGTGTGCATTTATCTACAACCGGAGAAATTTTTTGGTGTAACAAGTTATAACAATGAGGTGGTATAGTCAAAGAGTGAAATTAGAAGGCAACAAGTACAATCACTGCATCCAAAAAAAATTTCTCTTTCTCTTAAAACAGGGGATCTAACTACCGTCCATATTTAGGACTTTGTCCTATGAATTCATTTGGCCGTCCAACGCGCAGTACTCTGATACGGTTTTTATATCCAAGAGGAGGAGTACTCATGAATCGAGCTAAACCAACTTAGGAAGCTCATTTGGAGCTCTACAAAGAAGGAAAAACAGCTACAAGTATAAGTCTAACCTTTTTAGATGTCAAGCGCACACGACATATGTTTTTATATAAAACACTAATAAAATTCTACACAACCCAATATAGGATAAAGTAATTCGATGAAATTAAATAATTCTCTTTGCGTACCACTGCAGTATCTCTCAACCATAGTAGCTCGTGATAGATCTAAGCGGTCTAAGGTCTGTTTCGTTAACACACGAAAATCAAAATGGAGAGAGGGTTAAGGATTGAGGCCATCTTAACTTGTGTAGCTCGTGTTCAAGTGATATCTGATGATGGATCCATGATCTATACGTATTTATACTTCTTCCATGGCTGCTAAATTAGAGTTGGAAACGAACACCAAACTTAATTGCATGGATATAGGAAAAAAAAAATCCAGTCATCACAGGAATCCAAAATGATTCATGAAGTGTTTATATTTACTGCATTTTTTTTTTGTGAGAACTAGAGGATTTCTTAAGTAACCAAAATCCAACCACAAAATTGGAGAACCAACACAAAGATTGTAGATGTCCTTGCATACTTGTCACACTTTGATATTGTCTTTTATTTGCAAGAATTACGCTTATTAATGCAAGGACGTGCATTCAAAAAAGAGTGTTTTTTTTTTATTCGCTGCCTTATTTTTTAGGATAAATTCAAAAATAATTAGCGCAAAAACAAGAAAACCCTAGACTTACTTTGGATATCCAATAAAACCATCTAAACTATGAAACTTGATATTCGGATTCCAGGACTAATTGTATGATGAGAAGGTATTAAGCACCCTATCATACCCTAAATAGGTATCTACTTATTTTTAAGGAATTTTTATCAATTTTATCCAACACAAATTGAATCAAAACAAATCCTGCCTTAAACCTACTTTTTGGTGTGACCTCAACAACAACGGTCAAGTGGCCTGTGAACAAGATCGAACAAATGATGATCAAAATCTCATATTTTTGTTCCTAGGGGAGGTGGCCTAACTTATGTGGTTTTAAAAATCTGATTGTAATCAACTTCTTCTAGTTAAATGATTTAAAACTGTTCTTTTATTCTTTTTCATGGACCAAAATTTTATAACAAGGAGAGAATCCTCTCATAATTCATTCTATGCAGAATAAATGACAAAGGTAGAGAATTATGCCCCTTGACATGGACTGTCTGACCGCCATCCACGATACGACGTAAGAATGATTCAAACAATTATATGACATTTAAGGCCCTATTTGACACACATTATTTTTCAAGTTTTTTTTTCAGTTTTAGAAACTAGAAAAAAAAAAGTTGCGTTTGGTAACTATTTTCCTTTTTTTTCTTCAGTTTAAAAACCCAGTTTTTAAATCATTATTGTTTTTAAAAAGTCCAAAAACTGATTTTTTTTTCAGTGTTGATTTTTTTTTAGACCACCACCACCCTCCCGCCGCCGGCGGCCACCATCGGCCCCCGACAGCCACCAGCCACTGACGGCCACCACCACCGTCGGCCACCGCCACCGCAAACCATCACAAAAAAAACTAGGTTATCAAACACCCAAAAAAAATTTTAAAAAAATTAGGTTATCAAACACCCACTTATTTTTATAAAAATAAATAAATTACTCTTTAATTTTTTTTTCTAAAAATCAAAAAAAAATTGTCAAACGGAGGAGCTCTTCTTCTCTCCTCCTCTCTCTCTCACGCGCGCGCAGATACGCGCGCAGATAAAGAGAGGGATTTCTCTCCCCAACTGTCTTGTCTTTTTTTGGCAAGCTAGGGACTGTTTAAATAGAGGTCTGGGGAACAGAGCAATTGCAAAAGGACTTATAGCCGCAAAGAGATAAGATGCAAAGACAAAAAACCAACCGGTCGGTGCATTAAGGCCTTGAGGAGAACCGTCCGGTTAAATGGAGAACCGGCCAGTACACTTATCCTCGTTAATTTACTTTTACGCCAAATTTAGAAGAAAAAACTACATGTTGATTAAGGTAAAATGGGGACATAAACTCAAATTAAAATGAATCCAACTATTAGACTCTCTGTCCTACCCAGATGACCTGGGTTAAATCAAATATGATTGGACTAACTAACTGAACTGGACCAACTAGACTGGAGTAAAATAATTAAATAATAAGAAAAAAATTAAATTAAATTAAATAAGGCCTACAAAAATAGAGTGTTAGTATTCATTAGTCGATCGATATTGTTTGAATTGGATGCTCTAACATTATGTAACTCACAGCCGTCTTCATTTGGGCATGCACATTCTTGTGCAGTATGAAATTGATCTGACATTAGCTTAGCTGTTAGAACAAACTCACCTAATATTGCAAACTACGCCAGATATAAATAAGATCGCAACTAATTTCATCCCACAATATCTCTGTGTATATTGTATGTGCTTTGAGTAGCGTGTAAGCAAAACAAACATCCCAAACATCACAAGGGCAGGCTGCTCACCTGTAAAAGTGAAGGTTGTTAACCTAATGCTAATGGTGAATCACAAAGATGATCTGTTTGGTAAGCTCAAACCACCAAAGTATATACCGAAACCGTGTCCCTTACACAATCTGGGACTTATAATTTTGCTGGTAGGCCAAATAACATCTATAGACTGTGACTTGAATTTTTTGCTGATTCCAATCAATGCTCTAGACTTCGCCTTAGTACGCAGAATCGTACATGAATGCTTCCCGATTCGATGCGGTTAAGATGCTTAAGTCTTGGAAGTACCGACTCTTGACGGTTCGGCTTGATTTTGTTTAGGATCGAGTTGTCGTTTGTAGGCTCTATTTTAATTTGCTTGGGGTTGCAACTTGCATTTTATCCTTTCATTCATTTGGAAGTAGCATGGCTACTATTGGAACTGAGAACAACTTTAATTACTATCGACCCAGTTCAATTGTCCAGCTTATTTGAAGAATGTGGGATGCAAAAATGGAGTTGGGTCTTGTTCTTTTCAGACTATTTTGATAGTTTAGTGTAGTAATCGCCACATTCAAAGCAACATTTATTGAAACACAATTGTTTAAACGTGACTTGAGCACGACAGACGATAGATCCGGCCTTATGACCATACAAATTTGGACGAAAGCAATAGGCTATTCGAACCTAGAAAAGCAGCTTCAAGAAAGTCTTAAGATCTCCGAAGTCTTTAAGAATAGCTGCTGGAATGCGGCAGCGAGGTCAAAGTCTTTGAAGTGTCCAAAGTTCTTGGTTGAATGGAACAAAGCCTTTGAAATGGACCAAACCTTCCATTGGACCTACTTTTGGTAGATTTTCATTGGTCAAAGTTGCAAACAAATGCCGCATAAAAAGTTCAAACCAAAACGCCATTAGAATGTAGAAAGAAGTAGAAGAAGAAAAGAACTTCAAAATTTGAGTTTATTCCTCCTCGGCCAAAACCATTCTACTAAGACGACTTGGACCAAGTTTTTTCCTTCTCATGGCATTTCTCCTCCTAATGACTTCCATTTGATTCCTCCTCTTAATTTGCATCATTGCTTCTTCTTCCACGACAAATCGCCTCATTAGAACATCGTCTGTCAATGATTTACCGCGAAAAATTCTCCTCCCCTCTATGCTAATTCTCGTGCTTGGTGTTCTTTCCTGTGGAGATGGAAATCGCTTTGATCTTGGGTATGTGTTGCTCCTCCTTGGTGGGATATCGGATTGGAAAACCTCGGTGTAGGAAGAGATTGGTGCACATAGGCAGACTCGAGTGAAAGAGGTTGCCACCCTCAGAGAGGTGCATTTTCTCAGCTTCGGCTTGTTGGAATTTGAGGTGTTAACTGCTGTTGATTTAGAGATGGTTCTCCATAGGGTGGAACTTGCCTCTGGTATTTCTGTCGTTTTAAAATTGGTTTTCCATATGGTGGTCATCTCCATTGCTCTTTGATACCAGGGCTTCCTGCAGCACAACAAAATGTGCATGTTATGCATGATTGCAAAATACGCGATGATTTGTAAAAGTGTAATAAGCGCAAGTGAGTCTTATGGTGTCTCACTTTTGTTAAGCATTTTAACGATTCATGCAAGATCTAAACTTTGGAAAAAAAAAAAAAACAAAAGTTTAATGGAACACTGGCAACTCCACATGTTTTTGTCAAAAAGTTTCATCAACTTTGACAGTGATAGTGCTAAAACCAACGGACCAAGTCTTCAATTGCAACTCCTTTTGACTGTATATCGACTTCTTTTCCATTTGGACCGTTGGAACGGACTCCACTGTAAATTGATAGAACGAGAACGTATGGCTCAAGTTCACCAATAGGTTAATGCTCAACATCGATTTATCAAAGGCCCAAAGTCCATGGCAAGCTTATAAAAAAGAAAAAATTCTAGCTGTTTCCATAGTTGCTGGAAGATGCACACAATACTCCATAGATTGGCAATAAGTGATCATTGTGTATCTCAAGTGGCGTTGCTAGTGTAGTTAACATGATGATGTTAAGAACTGTCGTTGAAGGTGTCAACAAAAATGTCATTATACAGGTACAGCGACCATTAACTGTTGTTATAAGAGAGCTGCCCAGATAACAACGAAAATTATGCCAAACAATAATAGACATAGTGAGCAACCTAAAGAACCACTTCAAGACAAGTAACATGTCTCTTGTGATTTCGTGACCTTATTCACAGGCGTTAAGCTATCGACACTCTCACCACCACACTCACCACACGTATATATTTACCGCTTTTTTTGGTAGATATTATAGGTTGCGCGCATTGTAATTAGTTTAATTTTTGAATCTAAAGTTGATTCGAGCCATCCGTAGCAAGCCTGGAGTATGAGATTTTGCTTCACGAAGAAGTTCAAGAAGTTTAGGCTTCATCCTCGAGACCGCCGAGACGTTTAGCTCAGCCAAAGGCATGCAGCTACTTGCATGATGAAGTTTTGCGAACACAATTTTGGGTCGAACGACAAAATTGTCTCCAACAGTTACAAGAAATACAAAAGCCTAAAAATATTGTTCGAACCGGAAAACAAGTTTCTTTGCATGATGAACAAGCTACATACAAAATTCATAGGAGTTGTCGTGCATAAACAAGAAATTTTCTATCTCATGCAAGTAATATTTGGGGAGGGAGGGAGGGAGGGAGAGAGAGAGAGAGAGAGAGAGAGAGAGAGAGTCGGGCATACCTTGTCTGTGAGCTCTTTGGATCTTGCATGAACAGAGCAAACTATGAGCATGAGAGAGCTGGAGAAAGAGAGGAAGGGAGCTCATCTGAGTAGAAGAATGATGAACCTTTTGCATCAAATTTGTGATTGAAAGATGGGTTGGCAATGTCTTCCCTTTTCTTTTTCATCCTTTCTTTATTACCACACTCCTCCCTTTTGCTTTGGCAGGCATGATTCCTACTGATTTGGAGAGAGAGAGAGAGAGAGGTTTTCAAATTTTCAAAGGCAAAGTGAATCCTTGCTTTTAGCAAATTTAGTGAAAAGGCACCCTAATAGATTTATGAGGCTACCATCATCTAGTGCAATGCTTACACCCTTGTAATCATGTTTAGTTCCCACTATTGTTATGATGATGAGCATTTAAGATCAGTTGGAACATTCATTTGTGTAGCAAATGCCGTCATTGCCTATGAGTCTTATGGACAATCACAGAGCTTCAAGCATGGATGTTTTTGTCTAGTTGTACTTATAATTTCGTCAAGTTGGATCTTAAAAAATCCTCAAGGATTGCATATGTTTGAACTTAATATATGGAAAGAATTAAGTGAGCACGCGCTTCATTCTTTTGGAACGTGGAAATCAAAATTTTCTTGTAAAATATATATATATTTTTTTTCATTTGCCTTGAGCTACTCTAAAATATAAAATTAATACTAGTAATACCAAAAAAATTGCACTTCCATGAATGTGCGCCTTTGTGATATTCCAGCAAGTCAAAACCAACGGTTGTGTCTAAGATGTAGGTACCATGTAATACGTGATTAAACAAACATATAAGTTTTAACAGGGATTCCTCCCACCAGCAACAGTGTTCTTGACTGTAAAGTTTTGTTTGCCATTACAATAGCTCCGTCCGTTGGAACATCTACAGATTTCTGGGTCCAATAGCCCAGGCTCCAGCAAGTACGCAGTCGGGATATTACAGGGGTCCAGCTCCTCTAATCTCATCAAGGTTTCAACATGACCTAGTTCTCACATACTTGAATCACCAGCCAGATCTCCATGGAACCATAGCATATGGAGTACTCCACTAACTAAACATCGGATACTTGAATGAATGAGTTTGACTAACATAAAGCAGTACTTTGGTTTGCAGTGGGAAGGTAGAAGTCTTGTTTGCAAGTCCAGTCTCTCTACAGTTAGATGACTTGTCCCCAACCAAAGCTAGAGCACACACCTGCTACACCACCCTCCACTCCTGTCTGCCTCTTTATTGAAAAAGTAAGATGTGTACTTGATTCTTTAAAATATAGTGAGACATAGCGTGGCACTTTTGTGTAAAGGAAACGGTTAAACTTAGTGAAATATATATCACTTAAAAGTTAAGCTATGGCCTAAGCAACTAATCATTTTTCAAGTAAACCAACAAAGAAAAGTATATATTTTGATAACGCTCAAGACTCAATGAGTGATAAGCCGGATTTCAACTTTAGTTCCCAAAGTTGAAGTTAAAATAGTGTGCCTCATTATTGATAAAGTGTTTTAAACTGTTTAACATCATTCATCGATATTTATATAAGGGATAATATCATCTCTGTCACTGAGTTTGTGAAGAAATTACGCATTTGGAGAAATGCCGTCTGCGTCTGTTGACTACACGAAATAGAAACAGCCTTAATATTCTGAATAAATTGACTTCTATGCTCTTGGATCTAAAGGTTATATCTTCACCATCCATATTAAATTCTCGTCCACCCTAATATACAACATGGATCTAACGACAACATGAAAAGTAGTGCACCTTAAAGTAATAAGATCTTTTTAATATCTGCCCATCTTACGCCTTGCGCAGCTTAAAGAATGTTCCTGGCCTCCCCAATGGATGTCAAAGCCTATTTGTGAAATTTCTTATGTTTGCAAGTGAAATCAAGATGCTTTCATTAGTAGGTTCGAAGTAGGAAAGTTGGATTTGAGCTCCACTTTAAGTCCTTTGAGATATACTTTTAACCTAAAATTGTTATATAGAAACATTTTTAAGGCCTTTATAACGAAAATAGCTAGAGCTCAAATATCACTATTCTTAAATTATCCCTTGCCACCGAGGATAGCAATACGGAGTAGCAATCTTACGTCAGAATGCTAGAGTTTTGGTTGATGTACGAGTAATTGTTTGGGTTCACCAATAACTTTTATGTTCACTGCTATACACACCGGAGTTCATAGGGAGGATCATCTGCTTGGTACCGAGTAAGTAGTTGGAAGGTGAACAAAACATTGAACAAGATTTACTCTACCTTTTTCAGGTGGAACATCTTTCTGTTTGTTAACTATATATAACCTTTTTATAACAAAGTTGTGTTAATTTAAATGTGTTACTTTTAGAATTAATCAGCATGATATTCAAATGTTCTTCGCATTGATTTGAAGCCATTTGTACTAAATGTTCTATTAAAAGGGGTAGTGGGCTTCCAGCATGTGTAAAATGAAATTTTTTAGCTGCACCCTCGCAACCATAAGATGCCTGCAATTCTTCTATAGCAATAATGATAGTGGTGATATGCTTTTCATGTCATTTATTTAGTAATGCTAAAGAGATGATGCTATAAATTATTGTAAAATGTGTCAACAAATAGTCACCAAACTTGTTTAGCGTTCATTAATTACGTTCGCAAACTTGTTTGCCTAACTTGTCCGCAAACTTTATCTTGTTCTATAAAGTAAAGCTTGGGTTTGAGATCACCCCTACTACTTTCAACAAATTCTAAGGGAAAATTGGGTTTTGAGATAAAAACTTTATAGAAAGTGGGTGTTTTGAAAAATTGTGAAAAAGTGGGCTACTTTTTAAAATTTCTGAACAAGGGAAATTTTTTTTTTAAAATGTTTTTTTTTAACTCCTTTAATTTGTTCTTCCCAAATTACTACTGTCCCCCAAAAGAACGAAAACACCCCCCCCCCCCCCCCGCGGGTTCTGGTCCCCTCCCCCATGGGCCCTAGAGCTTCCCCTTTCTCCAAATCAGATATTTCCTTCCAAAAAGTACTTGCAACCCCCCACCGCTCTCCCCCCGCTGTCAACCCCCCACCCCATTCACTTACCCGCACCCATAGCCCACTTCAATTTTTCTCCAATTTCATACGGCCCTTTTCCTAAAAACACTGGACTCCTCAATGCTCGCTCACGCAGCACCGACACACATCACCATCTGGTCCCTCCATCCACCTCACCCCCTGACCTACATCTCAACACCCCCTCGAGACACAGCCACACCCACCTAAACTAATCTACAAACACCCACTGAAAGAATATAAGGTATCATGCATGTCGCCGTGAATATCATAATCTGAAGTTCCGGTGTTTGTGGTCGTCATATTGGCTTTCTCCCTTTTCCTTTTGACCCGCCTACAAAAGCTTCAACCTCGCTTGTCTAAAGGTATCCCTCTGACATGTTGGATACTTTTTTTACAGTTTACATGCTGCCATGGTTGCTGATATCTAGTATCATAGATGGGTGGATAATTTTTATTTAAATTTTGAGATGTAGAATCATGGATGGTTGTTAGGATAACTATATTTTCTTCTAGTGTCAACAGTCTACATGCTCCCCTACTTCGTTGATGGTATGTGCATCTATACATTTATTGAAGTTGATCCACGCTCAAAATGGTGAGAAAACGCTCGTGGGATTATGGTCTAACACTTGCATTTTGATAAGAAAACTCCTACTGTCCTTTGGATCAATGACCCGAAGAAAATGCAAAGAGAGAAAGACGATGACAGATAAGGTGAAGGTAAACGATATAGATACCCTGTTGTTACAACCTTAGTGGATTTTAATTGTCGTCAATACTATTTTGTCAATATTGCTATTATGTTTTGCGGTGCATTTGGTGATTCTGCATTGTAAAATCTTTAGAGGTGTTTATACGTCCAACATTTTACTATTATGGCACATGGTGCGGATTGAGATTACCAAAAAAGAGATAAAGGTTCGAGATGAAAAGTTCTTAAGTGATGCGTGAAGTCATTGTGAGGGATTAGTTTAGGCGGACAACATTTGTTTACGTGAACGACCTAAGGTAATAAGTTTCTCTGCATCTTCAGGTCATCATTGAGATCATCCTTAAGATCTAGGGTCCATGCATATATCATATGATATTCCTTGGCCTTAAAACATATCTCCCATCATTTACAAAAATGGTGGGTTTTAAACTCAAGGATCTTTACTATATTTACCGTAGTTGTTCTTGAATGATTAAGTGCGAACTGTATAAGTTCTATGCCTCATTGTGCAAGCAAAAGGTGACATGTTTGAGGTTTTGGAATCTAAGGATTCCCCGGTTCCATCTCAGCCTTCTACAAGTTCACAAGATTAGAAAGTTATTCCTTCTTGCAGTGAAATTGTCAAAGGCTATAGTCATCTTTTAAAACCTATATTGTAATTGTTTTCTATTGTTTAGGTCTGTTATAGCATAGTTAGTCCCCTATGCACCCTTAATTAGAAGCTTGGAGGATTGTTGCTATGTCGTTGCCAAGTCTAATTTTGGTCTAGGTAGTCGTCCATCTTTGAAGATCTATGTGTTGATGTGTTGCTAAAAGCTGATTTCATTATAGATCTTTATGTTTTTAAATTAGGATGACTTACCAAAAAAAGAAATAACCATGTCCGCGTTGGATTAGGATGGCTCACAAAGAAAGGAAAATAATTGTGTCCGTAAACTTGAAGAAGATGAAAATATCCATCTCAAATGACTGTATCTGTGAACTCAAACCTCCATTTTCACTACTACCCTAAACCAACGCCTATACTCCAGAATTATGTTTACCTCTTCTTATTTTCCATGAATTAGCACTCAAATTTGAGATTTTGGTACAAAGTTGTACTATTCATTCTAATAGGTATAGTCAACTCTTGAACGCTATCGTTTGTTGGTTTGGAGCTTCAAGTAGATAGGGTTCCTTCCTGGTACAATCAACCCTTTTTCCTTTCGTAATAGGTATTGTCAACCCCTAAACACTATCATGGTTCAAATTTTTGTGTAGATATATTGTTTTGGCAAGCCCTAGCTCAATTGAGCCTTGTCTTGGCTAAACTGAAGGGATTTCCATTTCTAACCTCTTGCTGAAAGTGTTAATTTAAATCTGAAGCTTGGGGTTTTAGGGGCTGATAGTGACTCGTGTATCAGCTCTCTCTGGGAGTTCCCAATTTTTCTAGGGCCCAAAACTCTTGCTTTAGGTTCGAGTTGATATGTATTTTTCATAGGAACTCTCAATGGTAAAGTGATGTTATACGGTAGTTTGGGTATTTTCAATGGACTGTTTGTAGGTATCATTGTTCTTTACAGATTCCAATATAGTTAATTATAGGTGATCTTTGGCCTAGCCTCACTAATTGTAGAATATTTTTCATATCAAATAATAACGATATATAGAGTCCCACCTACATCTATGAATAGTCTATCACTATTTTGTCAAAGCATCATAGCCATTTGTATTGATGAACAAAAACCTACTTGAAGCATTCTACTATTTTGGAAAGAAGATATACTTATATACCTGAAACAACTTTGGTGGTAAATCAGCATGCTATCTTGTGCAATTATAACATGCTGCAATATTGTTTCTCTCTAATTGTTGTTATCTTGTGCATCTTCAAAAGAGGCGGCTGCTGCGGATTCACATATTTTGGGGTTGGCTTGCGTACACGAACAAACCAGCGTGGTCCTTCACTTATGCTACCGACATCGAGACAGTGTTTTGGGGATTATTTGATGTTCTAACAATCTCTTCTTCATCGTGACTACTGGTACCTTCATGAGTGGAGATGGTTTTTGTAGGCAGACTTGTTTTTCTAGCATCTCCATTTCAGGTTGGTTATTTTCTGGTACAATTGCATGATCAGCTGGCCACCGTGAAGATAATTCATCAAATACCACGTTCCTTAACACATACACTCGTCCCTTGTTAGGATCGATGCATCCAGCCTTTTTCTTTCAGAATAATATCCTGTAAATACGCATCTAACGGCTTTCTTGTCAAATTTACTGCGAAGATGATTAGGTATAAACACATAACAAACTGACTCAAAAACCCGAAAATGATTTACAATGGGTGCGTGACCAAACAATTTTTCAAACGGCGACATAAAACCAAGTCTTGGTTGCGGTAACCTATTTGTAATAGATATGGCAGTACTCATGCACTTTGTCCAGAAACTTGTTGGAACGTTTTTGGCATGCATCATACTCCTTGCTGCCTCAGCAAGGTGTCAATTCTTCCTTTCAGCTATCTCATTCTGTTGTGGTGTATTTGGACAAGTAAATTGCCTCGAGATTCCATGCTCTTGTACCTATTTGAAGAACTCATGGGTTGAGTACTCACCACCATTGTCTGACCTTAAGCCTTTTGTCTTGCACTTCATACTACTCTTCTACTCAATTCAAAAACTCTACAAACTTTTCAAACACTTCAAGTTTTTATTTTAATAATATTCGCCACACACATCTAGAAAAATCATCAACAAAAGTTACCATGTACTTCTTGCCTCCTAGAGATTTGCCTTTCCCCTTGGCAAACACATCTAATTGTATCAGCTCCAGCGACATTTTCGCTTGAGACTTTGATTCAGTACATGACAATTGGTGTGCTTTGCCATATTGACAACCTGAGCATACAATGTCAGATCGGATTTCTAGTTGAGGAAGTCCTCTGACTAGTTGTTTTTGCACAATTCTTTGAGCTCCAAGAAACCGACACGAGCGAGTCTTGCATGCCATAGGACAGTTGTTTCATTCTTTCCTATTCTATTGATATAAGCTTCTTGAGCTGTCATGACATAGAGAGATTCAAATCTTCTTCCTCGCATGTAAGGTTCACTTGAAATTGCACCAGAGTATTTCATTTAGATGCATTTAGGGTGGGGCAGTCATGGTGGTTGGGGATTGAGGAGGCAGAAGGATCGGTGTACATCAACTATGGGGCAGTGGTCAAATGGTGACTGTGCAAGAGATTCATGTTTAGAAATGGTTGTGGAATGTTGGGTGGTGGTTGTACAATGGTGATTGCGATTGGATCAATGGTCAGAAGGCAATTGTGGATAGCGCGGGTTGTGCATTGATAGGGGTGGCCGTGCAGTGGCAATTGGTGGGTGGAAGGTGGTTGCGGGATAGTGGGTGGTGGTTGTGCTACGGTGGTCCCCACAAACCCACATGATAGCAAGATTCTCCCAAACCAAAACACAAACAAAGGCACAGACACCAAGCAAACAGCTCCACCGTTGGCAACGAGTCTTGGCCACTGCCGGTGAGATTCCGGCCAACACCGGTGAGATTCCGACCTTCGCCGATGTTGAAACATCCTGCCCTCAAAAGCCCAGTCATTCATGTGATGGTACAAATCGGCCGTCAAGCGAGTAGATCTAGTAGATCGACACTTAGATCTACATAGATCTAATTAGATTTGGCGAGATCTAGGCGTCTCCATCTCCGGTGATGTGGGGAGATAGTCGGCAAAGCCCCGCCTTCTTCCACCCTACAAATCTGCCACCGGCCACCATCAAAGTCTTCCTCATGTACAACAACAACGCGCACAGACACAAACTGGAAAAGATAAAAACGAAAAGGAAAGGGAGAGGTAGACTAGAAGATCCCACCCACCCACCCCCGGGCAGCGACGGCTATCTGTGGACGGCAAGTTTTAGAGATAAGACAGAGATATTTAGAGAGAGAAAGTCCCTCGGCTCTTTGTCCTTGCATTTAAACATCACCAATTTTACAACTTCAATCGGCAATCAAAAAGAAATGGCTTGTCCGTCGAATAGAAAACTGAAAATGGGAGGCAATGTCATAGAGAGCTTTTGTACCTTTCCTAAAATCTACTGATGCTGATCAGGTCTAGCTGGAACATAAAATTTAAGTTCCGGAAACATATAAACTGATGAATTGAAACTCTATCAGAAGATCCTCCAGAACCGCCGCACTTCGTGCACTTTTAGCAATATGTTGAGCCCAAAGAAGCCAGCAAAACAGGCACATAACCGTTTTCTTATTGAACTAAAACTTGCAACATAATTGATGCCAAACCATATGTTAATCAGTCTTCAATCTCATAATATGAGGATATGAAGGCTATGACTTCAAGATTTGCTTAGAACTCTAATCCAATTTCCAATAAGAAAGAAACTGGTAGTAGGCAGTCCATCACTATGGAGTACATTCATTACCATGGTCTTGACACCGATTTCAAATGACAGTAAGCTATGAAACTAAAACAGGTTATGCTTCGTCATCCTATGCTTTGACAGTTTGGACATGACTGTTGTTCAAGTTGACAGACAAGATAGAATTTGATACAGGCTCACTCAGTGTCAATCTTGCTGATACTAGTTTAGACTGCTGCTGTGGTCTTAAGTTTCTCCCGTAGGAACTGCATTATGTGCTCGCGTTTCCAGTTGTCAACCCTACATTCAAGAAACACCCATGAAAGAAGTTTTGGATGGTAAGTACAAAAGCTGTCGCCATTCACTTTGATTAACAAGAACAAAACAAAAATAACCTTTTTAGGGTAACAGAAAACGCTCACCTTATTGTTTCTTTTTGCTGTCCATCATCATCCAACATGATCAACTTTGGCGGAGAATTAAATACATATTGGACTTTGACAGAAGGAAACTTTTCCTTCTCTTCTTCAATAAAAACAACGATTTCAGGATAAAATACCAGTTTCCTCATGCAAACCTCTAACACTGCACCAGAATAAATGATCTGCAAAGTGCACTTGAGATTAGGATAGATTTGGAAGATCATTAGAATTAAATGTAGCAGGGATATGCATTTGCAATGCTCATATCCAAACACAACTAGACTACAATACATTATAACGTGCAAAGACATCTATAGTTGCAGAGCATGTTAGTGAATTATTAAGTTGTGTGTTGAAAAATAAACTTGTTTTAGTTTTTAAATTGGTGATTAGTGTGACATGTTAGTGAGTTATTATGTGTTGGTGGTGCATAAGTTACAAGTGCATTATTAATATCTGCTTAGTGCATAAGTTCTTCTTGCATCATCTTAAACCGTTTTTAGTGCTTCTAAGTAACTCCTAGACATGTATATTGTGTATTCTCTGACGTACTTTTCATGTCCTCCTCCTCATATTTGTGAGAGTGAGTTTGAGTGACCTTTTGTCTCCAACAATCCGAACACGACTGAAATAGAATACATTATAACATGCAAAGACGTCAATAGTTGCAGAGCACACTGATCAAGAACACTTTTTGGTTCCTCGGCGAGATGTTTATAATAAAGAATAAAAAAAGGCTTATTGACTTGTTTAATCCTCATTTGGGCGAGAGGGAGGATGTTAGTCATCCGGTATATGGATTTTTCAAATTGGCTGATTCTTGAAATCAAGTCTTGAGAAAAGAAGGTTTCTTCTTTCGGGGCCCTTTTACACCACTTTGCAACCGGCTATCCTCTGGCAGCCACAAGCAATGCTATATCAGGCCCTCACAGGCCTAGGTGAAGAAAATCAGAGCACTTATCATCCCGGCCCCCCAACATATCTCTACTCGAGTTTTGACACAAGCTGAAGGAGTTTCACAGTACTCTAGGGTTTATTAGTTCTTCTGGTTAGAAGTAATTCATCAAGGCTTTCGTGGTGGAAAAGGCCAAGTAAAGCTTCCACATTCAACGTTCTGAAAGGTAAGAATAAAATTGTTACGAATGTTACAAAAAAGTGTAGATTAACAAGACAACCCCTAAGATTTGTCCAAATTTTACAGATACCGCAGCACGATACTGGCATTATAAACCGATCTTCCTTCTTGTTACAGAGAATGGTTGCCCACAATATTACCTGGTCAACCAAACTCACCGATCTTTTTTCCTTGCACAAAAAAGTCTCTCCGAGAAGTAGGCAATCAGGATTCAAGTACACTCGAAAGTTAATTCCTGTCCCTCAAATTGGAATGCAGTCCACATTGTTGACATAGGGATTCATCTATGAACGCAAACACACACATACACGTGATATGTTTACATACCAAAGTGGGGTTGTGTTAGACATAGATATGTTTCTTCCTCCATGGGCCTGACTATTGTTGAACCAAGTACTGTTGTTTATATAATAAACAATTATACCCTCAGCTCTACGATTTTGGCAGTCAACCAAAATAACCCATCTTTATCCTTAAACATAAAAACTCCCTCCCTCCCTCTTTCTCTCTCTCCCTGAAAAGTAGACCAAAAATATTCACGTATACTCACTGTCTTTCAAATTGGAAAACAGTCCACATTGTCAACAAACTGCAGATCACATATGCTCGAAAACACAAATAGAGACACACAGACATGATATCTTTGCATATCAGAAGTGGGGTTGCGCAATACAGACATGTATCTCTCCTGAATGTGCGTAAATATTATTGACTCGACAACTGTGATGTATATGTATAAAACATACCTACACATAAAGACATGCATGTATATATTAAGCACGATGGCATTGTTGGGCCCATTATCTAACAACTTAAGCTTTTAGAGTAGATGGTAACTTGACATAATATCAGAGCTCTCGTTGCACAAGGTCTTGAATTCAATTCTTCCCACCTGCATTATGGTCCGTCCTTTGTAATAGTGCAATCTTCACTACTATTTGTGCACTTGGTCATGATGCATCTTAGTTTATTTCTCATTGATTTGTCTCTCCACGTGCAATCGGAGGCTTGCACGTGACGGGAATAATAACATTATTGGGCCCATTATTTAACAGCTTAAGCATTTGGAATATATGGTAACTTAACAGTATATCATAGGTTTTGTCCAATCAGCATGCTTATCAAATCAAAGTGAATGCACTGATAAACTGGTTTCAATAAATATAACTCTTTAGAGACAAATGTCGTGGTGGTCCTTGAACTATTCTCAACTCGCCATCTTAGTCCCTCGACTAATTTTTTTGCTGATGTGGTGCTTTAACATCAAATTGTTTGCCACACAAGTCCTTTCTCCGTTTCTGTCAAAATATTCTCTTTTGTGGCTCCCACAGCGGAGGCACTAGAGTCATATCTCAATCATCAAAAACCAGAAGCTCTCTTACAGTCCCTGGACTATTAACATGTTGCTCAATTAGTCCCTGGACTATTAACGTGTTGCTCAATTAGCCCCCTGAACTAATTCTTGCACTCTTAGTCCTTTAACATTGCATAATTGGCCAGTTCGGCCTTTTGATCAATTCAATTAGGTCTCGTACGTCGATGAAAAAGAACAACTTATACCCCCATCAAATAAGTCGCCACCATAACCATGGTCTTTTAGTACATAACCACAAATCTCTCTACAAGATGGCTTTGTCCTTCCTATACACCATCAACATCCTCTCTCTAAGGGTGTAAGTTGGATAGAGTTTCTATGAGTTTAACCATCCAACCGAAGAACACATTGACTTTAACCCAATCCAGTCTACTTAGTTACAAAATGGGTTAGGATGGGTTGATAGTCGGTTATGTTAGATTTGGTATCATAACCCATTAATAGTGGTCACTGCCTGCAACTGCCATCAGCCCACCGTCACCAACGCTGCTGGTTGCATCCAGCCCCCAGCGCTATGTCGTCGGCAATCGGTCGTCGGTCACCACTTTTGGCAGTCACAACCACTGACCACCGATCGCAAGCACAGCCAATAGCTGACGCCAGCCCCCAACCCCCTGCCACCACCACCTTGCCATCGACCAGCGACTAGCTACCGGCAGCACGGGGCTAGCTACAGTCAGTGGCACAATGGCAGTTAAGGCAGTGGCTCAGTGGAGCCGGCGACAATATGGTGCAGTGTTGGTTGTGTTGGTGACATAGGAAAGGATGTTGAAAGAGTTCTCAGAGGTTTACAATAAAGGAACATGTTTTAACACTTTCTGTAGCACTCACGGGTAATTTTTTCTATAAAGTCAAGACAAACCTACAAGTCACAACCTTACAAACTAAAGTGTCATACGAAGTAAATTCCTGAGTCCTATACTCACTCATTATTATATTCTGCTGATCATAAAGAAGAGATTCGTGTGATGAAATAGGAAATGCTGTGAAGATATTTCAAAACAACAGTTCTAGTGTATTGGTATGGAGGTGCACCATAACTTCCATCATGATTACCATGTATCACTAGGGTACTGTTTTCCTGGTAATTATGGACTCAGAATTTAAGCATTTCAGGAGCAGTAAGGCTGAAGAAATCTTATATCCACATTGACACCAACACATTAAGAAAATGGAGAACCCAGAGCTATACAATGTATACTATCATATTGAAGTTAGAAATTATCAATATAGGCTTTGACCCTCCAAAAATGGTAACCACTCTAAAGGTATGAAAGCAACAAGCCAAGCCCATCAAAGAAGTTCTCAGTCCAATTATCAAAAATTATAAAAGAGTAACTATACCTTGCTCGTGGCATCATTAGAATCTTCAGCACAACACTTCAGACAATCAGATAGCAATCCTACAATCGGTGAGCTGAGTTACTCATCATTGATAACATGTGCATACACATAACAGCATTTGTTGCACATGTAAATTAATTCTTGCATAAAAACGCAAAATCAGCAACAGTTACAACCGATATATATATTATGAAAAATCAAGATCTGAAAAATGACTGCATGTAGACTCAAAAGAAAATTAGGCTGCATATACTATGATTGAACCCATTAATGCCCCATACATGGCCAAGTACCCTATGCAATAAAGGACACTCGTAGAAACAGTGGGCAACTGTGCCCATCGCCACACAGAGCGTTGAGGGGATACGGGGCAAGGCAGCCTGGATGTCATGACCAACGACCGTATGACGAAGGATGGTACAAAAGAGGGCCACCATAGCACATAGCTAGCAATCTTTCTTGAGCCCTATAAACAATGTCTTGAGTGCCCCTCTGGTAGCATGGGCCAATGACATTGGAAAATCCGCAAATGTGGCATCTGCATGACAAAAGCCAAGAGACTAATTCCACACCAATAATGACTCCTAAAGCTTTTGATTCAACTAAACCTTCGTCCCAATGTAGTCCCGGTCGATTACATGCAGCATTTCATAATCTCTCCATATCAAAACTCATGTTCTCTCATATTTGCTTTCTATCATTCACTAACATGCTAAGAAAATGTTAAGCACTACTTGCAAAGCCATGTGTCTCCTAAGGTCATTCTAGTTGTAATCGTCTTTCAACCGTCAATCCAACACTAGAAACAAAGAAACAGAGCAACTAAAACTACATAATACTCCATCCACTCTTGAATCTCCATGAGGGGATCTTGATGAAGCTCTCCTAACAAGCATATCGTTAAGTTTTTATCCCAAGTTCATCCTTGTCTAGCCTTCCCAGTAATGTCTCTAGTTATATTACATTGAACCTATTAGATTTAACTAAATGAACATACTGAAACAATCACAATATTATAATCAAATAATCGATTATATGACCCTTGGTTTACGTCTGGCACCCACCCTTTCCCACGAAGTAGGGGTAACAATGGAGGATCTTAAGCACTTGGAAGTTTCTAAGGTCAGACGTGGCTGCTGTACTAACTTCTGAACCATAGTAAAGGTCATGAAGGTCCTCTTTACTTGAAGAAGGTAATTGCTTCCATCAAATCATATGCCACCGCAATATATAGAATTTCTTCTCATGATTCCAACCTATCGACAAAACCAAACCCTCTACATGCCCGTCTACTTTTTTCTCTACATATGAGGGCATGTACTTTGGTAGCCTAGGAAGCACGGATCCCGATGCGGTGTCGGATACAACATGGGCATAGATACGACATTTTTATAACATGTATGTATCTAAAAAAACAATAATATTTCCATCCAAATAGTGAGACAGTTTGTCAAGTTTGATGTGTTGTTTCATAAGTATTGAGATTGTATAATTGATACATACATAAATTACACCTATGTCCCTGAGGTTAGGGTGTAATTACTGGAAAGTACATAGGTTATGGGAAACATCAGTAATATCCTTCAACCTAACGAAGTCTTAAAATACACAGTTCTTCAAGAAGAATGACTTAAATACCCTTGACATTGAAGACAATTTACAGAAGGGTCTCTTTTGCCACTCTTCTCGACGCCACCACTTCCATACCATACCGCCAGTTCCATCTGCCACTCTACTATCCACTACTACAACATTTAAGCATCCAAAACCACAGCCTACCACACTCAACATCCACAACCACCCACACATAGACCCCCCCCCCCCCCAAACACAAACACACACACCCTCTCACTCACCCCAAATCTGCACATATCTGAGCACACAAACACGCACACATAAGCTCGTTTGGTTGTAGTCCGTAGTTGCCACAGATTACCATTGCTTCGCTTTCGGCGACAAAAAGGTAGAAAGTTAGATGTGGTGGAAGTCGTGGTTTTGAATTGTGGTGGATGCGGGTAGTGGTGATGGTGGCTACCAGTGGTGGTGGTGGTGGTGAGTTGATAGGGGTGGTGGCTACGGTTGATTGGGGTGATGGTTGCTAATTGTTTATTTGTCAGGTGAATTATGGCGCTGTTGATCTAAATTGCTGTAGCGGTGGCTGCTGCTAATCGTGGTGGGTTTGATTGAGTTAGCAACTAGGGTTTTGGGTTTGGTTGATGGTGCCTACGGGGTGATACTGGTGGTTTTGATGAGGTGGTGACCAGAAACGGTGGCCGCTACAGTTGGTCATGGTGGTTATGGATGTTAATGGAGTTCGATGTGGGTGGCAATGATGATGTGGGGTTATTTGAAAATGATGGTTGTCTATGGTGATAGTTGCCATGGTCCGTATGGTTGATGGTGGTCTATTTGCTAAGCTAGTGGTGATTATGGGTGGTGATCGACTGATATGTTTGGTTGATGGTGGTGATAGCAGAGATAACTCAGAGGTTATAGCTCCAGAACGGGTGGGGGTGTTGGGAGGAGCAGTAAAGTGGTAAGTGGTGGTGGTGGTGAAGGATGGGAATGGTGGCAGTTAACGGTGTAGAGGGTGGGGACTGTGAGAAGTCCACATACTTGTTTTGTGGAAGTATCTAAACATACAAGGGTTGTATTGGCATTTTTCATACTACAGTGTGATTATATCAGCCAAAAAATACACTTCCTCAAATTTCAATGATAGATGGACACCGCTGAGACAAATTTGATTTGTTGGCCACAGAGTGTTCAAATTTTCAAACTCTATGTACTTGACTATAATTGTAACTTAACCTCAGGGACACGAGCGTAGTTAACTCATAAGTTAATCAGTGGGTAACTGAATAAAGTACCAGAAAGAGTAGAATGACCGGTTGCATATTGATGTCAAAAAGAGAACGCATAGAATATAACATATCTTTATAGATTGGCAAACCCATGCATCGATAACAGGTGGTAAATCCTTCTCTGAATCACGCTTTTCAAAGATTGCTGCCCGACGAGCTACTACAACCGTACACCGCTCGCGGTCGACGTATCTTCTAGGTTGTTGCACGTCGCTACAGCTTCAGGTTGCTGGTGATCTCTCTCTCTCTGTGTACAGGAAGTGGAAAACCCTACACCACGATCTCTTTCTGCATTCTATTTTTGTATTTTCACCCCTGAGAAAATCTTTCAAAATTTTCTTTTGGTTGCTCAAGTACCTGGTGTGTGTCCCGGCCATGTGCCGGCCGCATCCAAAGTTTAGAAAACTAAGCACATAAATAAATAATTTTGGACACGCCCGTGCGCACCCATGTCACACCCCACCAGCAGCCACAACCCATGCTACTGCTTCAAGCAAAATGCCCCACCCGACCCACACCCGCATAGCTATCAGTGCTACTAATAGTCCCTCTGTCCACAAAAACACTTTCCTATAGCTTTGCATACAATTTTAGGAAAGCCACGTAACTGCAATTAATATGACCTTTAACCATGTTCATGTCCATGCTATGTTACATGGACTCGGTACAAGAGTCCAGGTCGGATACGTATCCAAGTGCCGGATTCGTCTAATTATTAAAACACAAGACACGGGAACACGGCAAAAATGTTCATATCTATCATTCTTTCTAATCATTTCCAAGGTAAAATGGTGTCACAAGATTTTAATCAAAAACTTGTTTCATCACAAAGCAATAATGAATCAAATGAAACACTTTAGTAGAGCGTTCATGAAGGCATATCCTATGAGATGTCTCGGACACACCCCATAACCATGTCCAAATGTCAGACACGGATACTTGACGCGTTTTAAAGAGTACATAAAACATAGCATCCATTGTACTCTATAAAAAATGAGGGGCATAAACTCGAAAATAGGGGAAACTGTTAACCAGAACCCCATTTGCAACCTACACAATATCTGAACTAAAAGATAACTTTGATGATAGGAGCCAGGCACTACAAATTGGCTCGCAGCCATAATTTTAGGACCAACTGGACAGAATCCATTAATAGCCAGAAGTGAAAAGATCGCAAAAAGAAACCTTATCATATCTCCACAATATTTGACACGAATAAAATACGCAGAAGTCAAATCCTCACACAAATAAAACAGGGAAAGATGATACCCAGAAGAGAAAAATCACAAATTTTCCGATAGAAAATACTGGGTACTGTGATTTGGCTCGTGATCTTAATTCTAGGATGGACTGAACAAAATTAAAGCATACCCAAAACCCCAAAAACTTTAAAGAAACGTAGAGGGATCGACATTACACCTTGGTCTTTAACGTACTCGGCAAAGGTATTGCAATCTGAGCACAGTGCTGGACCCGTAAAACCAAGATTCTCACACTCTTTGGAGCTCAGCTGTTGTGCATTTGAAACAAGCGGCACTAATCCAAACAAGAAGAACAACGCGTAGACGAAGAGGCACATACCCATCCTTGGACCAGAAAATTGTATCGATGGACTATTTTATGACAATTTACAAACGAAGCAATCTTTAATTTTGGGCTAAATTCCATCTAAGTCCCATATGGTTTTCCCCCTTTGTCGCACCTAAGGTACTAAAACTTGGGGCCATACGTTTATGTAATTTATTTTTGTATTTTGTATTCTGTTTTCGTTTTTTAAATTTTAATATTCAGTTCTAAAATCGGATTGTGTATTTTTAGTTTTTTTCTTATCTATTTTTTTAAAATTTTTTCTATACGTTTACCATTTTTATTTTTATTTTTATTTTCACCAACTTTTTTTGATCTATTCTTGTATATTTAGCATTTTTTACACTGTTTGTACGTATTTCTTTCTATTTTAACCCTATTCTTAACTTCACATATTATTTTTATACCCCCCATTTATCATCTCAACAACCCTCCATACCTACTTTTTACTTCTCCCACTAAAGTCATCATTCAACACTACACAAATATCTCCACGTAGGGCCCACCCTAACTCATACAATTTGGCAATGTTACGTGATTCCCCTCCCCCTTCCCCTTCCTTTCTTCTCTGGGCCCACATCTGTGTTTGACTTCCCCTTCCTCTTCCCCTTCCTTTTTTCCCTGGGCCCACATCTGTGTCTGACTTCCCCTTTCCCTTCTCCTTCCCTGTTCGTATAATTCCCTATTTCTCTTATTCTTTTCTTTTTTATTCTTAACCTACCATATGTGAAATGCATCTCGAATCAATCTTCGTGTGGCATCCCTTCTTAACCTGCTCGTGTGGCATCCCCTTCCCCTTCCATGTTAATCATTGAAAAATTGAGGAGATATATGTGAGTGAGTGTAGGGATGGCATTTTGATTCGCACCCGGCGGAGATCCACCCCGCCCCGCCCCGATAGGAGCAGGTTATTTTGACTTTGACCGGGTTACGGGGCGGGTATGGTATTTAAGTTTTTAACCTGCAGCGGGTACGGGGTCGGATTTGGTATATACTTTACTCCGCCCCGGTATCCGACCCGCCCCGCCCCGCCCCGTAGCCATTTAATCCTAACCCTAAACTAAAGTACAATCACTGCCGTTTATCTTGGCCATATATAAGTAGTAAAAAGGAAGCCCTACCATAATGTTCTCTTTTTCTTATTCTTCTGTCGCGGTGCTTCTCTCTGTGCGGTGTCGTCCCTTCTTCTCTCTCTGCCGTGGCGGTCAACATCTCTCCGGTGCGGTGTCTCTTCTTCTCTCTGCCGCGACGGTCAACATCTCTCCGTCCAACATCTCTCTTCTCCCCTGCACCATCATCCCCTCACAGACCAGCTCCACCTTGCCGTTTGCCATACACTGTCGGATCTGTGGATGCGACTTTCGAAGGTCCACGATAAGGAAACTCTGCTGTCCACATAATGGTTTGATTTGATATAGCTTTTGATTAATGATTGTTTTTCGTGTTGAAATGTTAATCACATTGAGACCAAATCTGATTCAATATGATTTTTGATCTTTCACATGTATAGTGGGATCTAGACTTTTTGGCGAGACCATTCTTGATGTAAGAGGGAAAATGACAGGAGAGTGAAGAAGATTTGGAAGCTTATCTGTTGAAGTGACTATGTTCTTCCTGTGTTGCAATTAAATTTTCAGTAATTTGTATGCATGTAAAATCTGGATAGTAAATTGCAACAATTTAATTTTTTTCAGTAATTGTAATGAATGTCATTACTTTGTATGGAAAAGAAATTTGTAAGTTATTTGAGTGATTTTTATAATTTTAATAACTATTTTAGGGATTTTGAATATTTATTTGATTTTTGTTTTACTTTTTTTTTTTGCAATATAATCTTGTAGATTGCACGGGGTGGATCGGGGCGGAATCGGATTTTTTAAAAACCCATCGGATCGGGGACGGTATTCCCATCCCTTGACCCGATGGCGGGTCGGGGAGGGGCGGGACAGTTTATAAGTACCACCGGGGCGGGTTCGGATTTCATAAGATCCGCATCTGACCCGCCCCATTGCCATTCCTAGTGAGTGAGTGAGAGAGAGAGAGAGAGAGAGAGAGAGAGAGAAGCGGCAGAGGTAGAGGTGTTAAATGGGCCGAGCGACCTGCGGGCTTGCCCGACCCAGCCCTTTCTGGCCCGGGCTGGCCCGGCCCGTTCATGAACAGTGCTGGCCCGGCCTTTTAGGGCCTGGGCCAGGCCTGCATTTCCCAGAAAAAAGTCGTGGTCAGGCCCAGTCGGAAAAAGCCCGGGTTTGGCCCGGCCCGATCCATGGCCAGGAAAAAGCCCGGTTTTGGCCCGGGTCAGGCCCGACCCGATTCAAGCCCCCCTCTT
Organism: Escallonia herrerae; assembly: GCA_033070095.1. Classification (NCBI taxonomy): domain Eukaryota; kingdom Viridiplantae; phylum Streptophyta; class Magnoliopsida; order Escalloniales; family Escalloniaceae; genus Escallonia; species Escallonia herrerae. The sequence continues at coordinate 32,039 of JAVXUP010003255.1, read as the reverse complement.
TACTTTTGAAATTCCATTTCCCCCCCCCTTCCCCCCAACGGAATTATTCTCCTTTTCCCCCCTAAATTCTACTTTTACCCCCCCCCCCAACAGCAAAATAACGGCTAGTTTGGGGGGTATTTTGGTCCAAGTTTATTTTTTCAACTCTTTTAAGGTTTTTACACTCTTACCCTTCCCAACAACTATAAACGGATAGTTTTTAGGGGTATTTTGGTCTTTTGTGAAGTTTCAAAAATCTATAAATTCACACCATTTCTTTCTAATTTTTCACACCAATCTTCTTACTCTCTCTTATATAAACATTCTACATTTCTACAAGCTTTGCTACTCTTGCTAATTACTACTTTTATTTACTAATTAGTACTCTTGCAATTATTACTCTTGTTTACTAATTACTACTTTTGCTAAATTTTAATTACTAACCACTCCTCTTATTAATTTGTTACTCTCTAATTCTTTTGTCTAGTAATTAGTGAATTTTTATATTTATCAATTACTATTACTAAATTTTTTTTAATTACTAACTCTCTCCAATTTCGAATTACCCTCAGTGATTCATTTGTTACTCTTTAATTCTTTTAATTGTTATTTCTAATTACTAATTACTGCTCTTATACTTGTGTATTTAGTTACTCTTACTAATTTTATTTTTCAATCTAGTAAAAAAGTTTAGCGTCAAATATGGCTGGATTATTGAAGAAACTGAAGCGTGGATCATCATCACGAAAAACATCATCATCATCACAAACACCACCACCAGCACGAGCGCCAGCACCACGGCCATCACAAACACCAATCCAAGCACCACCACAACCATTCGTTCCTGGACGAATGAGTACAGGCTGTATGATAGATACCCAAGCCAATTGGGAGTTCAATCAAAACATTCCAGATTTTGAATACACGCCTGATGAAGACCCCCCGCATTATAGTCAAGGACGCAGCTCGGTTGGCGAAGCTACTACTCCGTGGCATAATCTTAACCCTATGCCTGGTCATGATGAAGAAGGGCCGAGCAATGCCTCCGGTAATGAGCCAGAAGTCCAAAAGGGGAAAAAAAGAAAGCCGAGTGTTGGAATCATTTTGATGAAGTTACGGTGGACGGCATCCGAAAAGCTCGATGTAAGTACTGTGCTAAATTATTTTCGTCTGGTAGTGGTAATGGACATCTTAACAGGCATTACCCTCAGTGTGCACCTCGACAAGGCCACGTCGAACCTACCCAAACGCAGTTATCTTTTGACGGTAAGTTATTTGTTTATAATCAGCGAGAGCAAAGAGACGGTCTCGCTGAATTTGTTATTCACGATGAACAAGCCTTTTCTTTTGCCGATAATGCTAAGCACTCTAGATATATGAACACATACGTTCAACCTTTGTACAAAAAGGTTCATAGAAACACAACTAGATCCGATGCACTCCGACAGTATAATGCTGCTAAAGCACGCCTGATCGATTATTTCGATAAATTTGACGGTAAAGTTAGTCTTACTTCTGATATTTGGCAATCTTCGTTTACTTTTGTTAGTTATACTTGTGTGACCGCCCATTGGATTGATGCAGATTGGATTATGCACAAGAGAATCATCGCTTTCGAGCTCTTTCCTTTTCCGCATGATGGAATGAACATTGCTACTATTATATTAAAAGCATGTACCACGTTTAAATTAAAGGATAAGATTATGAGTATTAGTTTTGATAATGCTTCTAACAATACAGCTGCTGTTGATGCTTTACAGGAGAGCCTCAAACCTGTACTTTCTGGTAAATTATTTCATGTTCGTTGTGTTTGTCATATAATTAATTTAATTGTTCAAGATGGTTTAGCTGCTGCAGGAGATATTCTTGTCAAAATGAGGGGTATGACAGCGTATGTTAATAGTTCGAGTCCGAGAACACAACAATTTAAAACGTTGTGTGTTGAATATAATATGCCTCGCAGGAGAGCAGTTACAGATGTGGTCCACAGGTGGAACTCTACATACCATATGCTTTTACACATTCTGGCATACAGAGAAGTCTATACGCATTTTCTACTAACCTTGTTCCCAGCCGGCTTGCCAACTCAAGAGGAATGGCAGATGGCCACATACCTAGCTGAATTTTTGGAGGTATTTTACACGTCTACCAATTTATTGTCTGGTACGTACTATCCCACCTCTCCTCTCGCTGTAATAGAAATTCTCAAGATGGCTACAATGTTAACAAAATGGAGATATATAGGACCCTTTAAGGAAATAGTAAAAGTGATGGATAAAAAGTTTAATAAATATTGGAGTGAACTGCCTGTTATTTTTGCTGTGGCTACTTGTTTAGATCCTAGGTTAAAGTTGCATGGCGTGAACGTCTCGATACAAGAGATATCGAAATTAATGTGCTACCCAGTAGAGGATACAACCGCACTCACAGCGAAAGTGAGCAAGACATTTGAGGAACTGTTCAACCTCTATCGTAATTCTGCTGACGTGCGCGGACGAGCTTCATCATCGACTGCTGAGAGGTATTATGCGCCATACCTTAAGGGCTTTGAACATCTAGTAGCAAGACAACTACCAGGTGAAGGTACTTCTAATTCGGCAGGTTCGTCTACTTTTTCCTCTTTTAATGAGATTGGTGTATATTCAAATACTGATCATTATTCTGATTTATCAATGCAAGAACAGGTTAATTTTAATTTGTTAAATTTTTTGAAACAAAATCAAAACATGTATAAAACTTTAGCCCAAATTGCACGGGATGTACTGCCAGTGCAAGCCTCCACGGTTGCTTCAGAGTCGGCATTTTCAGCGAGCGGGAGGGTTTTGGATGACAGGAGGAGTCGTCTTAACCCCGAGTCGCTCGAGCTATGTGTATGTTGGAAGGATTATCTTGATGCGAAATACCGCGAGCAAGATAAACCGATTGATGATAGGAAGAGCAGTGACTCGGATGTTGAAGTACTTCCGGATGATTAGGTAATTTCTTTTTATTTTCCTTCTCTTAAGTTTTAAGAATAAAATAAAATATAGTTTTTTTCATATATATATATATATATATATATATATATATATATATATATATATATATATATATATATATATATATATATATATATATATAATAAGTTTTTACAAGCAAGCATATATATATATATATATAATAAGTTTTTACAAGCAAGCAAGATAGATATTTTTCCGTATATATAAAAAAATAGGTAATTTCGCCTGTTTGTTTACAAGCAGCCGGTCCCAAGCCCGGATAAAATGAGGAAGGCCTATAAACACATTTATCTTCAATGTATATGATTTATAATGAAATAAAAGGATAAAGATTAGGTTCGTTAAATTGTGAATATTGGACATGTCTAGAGTATAATTTGCTTAAACAATAACAACAAATTATCATAATTAAAACTCTTACCTTGAATAACAAGAAAATGCCAAAAACAAAAAAATTGGGCCCGGGCCCGGCCCTAAATGTTGGGCCTAGGGCCTGGGCTTGGATCGGGCGCAGATATCCCCAGAATCAGGCCCGACCCGGTTGGCAGCCCCCTTGGCCCGGCCTTGACCCGATTTGCTGGAAGCCCGATGGGCTTGGGCTGGGCCGGCCCAAGCCCGGCCCATTTGACACCTCTAGGCAGAGGCATGGTAGAAAAATGTGAACAGTGGAGACAAGATTAGTATTCTCTGACACAGAGAATACGAGCAGTGGAATGTTTTCATTTTTTTCGCTAATGTTTGAATTTTTTATCCAAAATGAAACTAGAAAAAGTTAAAAGTACATGAAAAAAGACATTTTTTCATCATCATTACAAAAACGAAAACGAAATTGGGTAAACATATAGCCCCTAAGTGTCTATTTGAAATTACTTACAGTTTAATTTCAATTTAAAAAAAACAAAATCAAAATCAATTTAGTTTAGTTTAGTTTTTATTTTTTACAAAACAAATGGGTGTTTAATTTGGTTTTTGTTTTTTTACAAAATAAATGGGTGTTTGATTAGCTAATTTTTATTTTGAATTTTTTCTTTATCATTCCTTTTCTTAATTTTTCTCCAACAGATTCCCAGAACTCCTCGAAGAACCACCATCATCCAATTCGCGGCACCACCACCAAATCAAATGCGATGGTGGTGGAGTGGTGACGGTAGGGCAAATTGTGGGTTGTGCGAGGGGGCTGAGGTGGCGGCGTTGCTTGAGGTCCTATTGATTGTCGATGGCAGTGGGGTGGAGATGGTGGGTTAAGGCCTAATTCATTGTCAAAGGTGTGAGTTAGTGACGACGGGCCAAATCCAGTGGTGGCGATAACGGTGGGGTGGTGGTGCTAGGGCAGATCTCTAGGTGGAAGTGACGAGAGTTGACGGTGGTGTGGCAGTCCCGTGGTTGTCGAAGGCGTAAGTTGGCGATGGGGAGTTAGATCTGTGGGTGGCGATGATGGAAAAGTGGTGGTGCTGGGGCAGATCTACGGGTGGCAGTGGCGAGAGTGTGGCACTTGTATGGCAAACCCCTGGTTGTCGACGGCAATAGGGTGACAACGGGGCAGATTTGACTGATGGAAAGAGGTGTCTGCTGGTAGTGGTGGTGGAGGAGCCCTATGTGTGAGGGGGTTTTCTTAAAATGATACTCATTTTTTGTGCTTCTAACAAAGTTTGAAAGTTGGATCTCAAAGCAAAAACCAAAATTGAAAACTCAATTCTCTAAAATGGAGTTTTAAAAGCAACCCTGTTTTAAAAACTAATGTTCAAAACTAAAGAAAAAAAAACGAAAACTGTTTGTCAAACGGGTTTTTTCCCTCAAATTTACAAAACTGGAAAAAAAAATGTCAAACGCTACCTAAGGTTTCAAAAGATAAGCAATTAGACTCAAACTCGCAAGGATTAAGTGTAGATAAAATTTCATATTTTGAATCCATTTACACGAAACACTCCATGTTTTTTCTTTGGTTCCCACCACTCCACACTTCTATTATTGGTCTCTATGTACCATTTAACATGAAGACATCTGAAACCAATGAAAAAATCCTAGAGAGGGGGGGGGGGGGTGAATAGGATTTTTCAAAAATTAATAGAAAGTTTAGTCTAAACATAATCATGTATCACAATTAACCCAAGAAATATTTCAACGAAGATGCTAATTAACTACACAATCTCGAGTAGTTATAGATTAATAAGTAAATAGATTGAATTAGAGCATTTAACAAGGAGATTTAAATGGTTCGTCTTGAACTACCCTCAAGCTTACATTCATTTCTTCAAGAAAGTTCCTTGCAAGAGTACTAGAATCCACTAACAACAATTTTTCATCCAGATCAAGATCGAAACACTTACAACACTTGGTAATGTCCCCACATCAAGCACAAGCCTTGAATCTACAAAGCTCACCGAAGACTAGACAAACTCAAGTTTTGAACAAAATCCTTTTACAAAGATCAAATGTGTATAAAGAAACTCTCTTAAAAGGTGGTGAGTATAAAGGAAAGTTTAGTACAATAGAGTGACTTGAAGAATGTCCGCCCTCTATCAGAATTGCTCACAAAGATACTCACTTTAATGGTGTAAAATCATGAAGATAAAGAGAGAAAAGTTTAATCTACAAGCCTTGACATTTCTCTAATGAATAAAAGCTTAGAATGTGGTTTAGATTCTGTATGATGAAGCCTCAAATTATTTATATATGAATGATATGAAATATAGTCGTTATAGGAATTAAATGTACAAAAATGGCTATTATAGTCGACTGCATTCTCAATGCAGTCAACTGGGTACCTTTAAACTAGTCGTTGGACCTTATTGCTCAAAAATAGTGGTTAGAATTGAATTTCTATCAATGCAGTCGACTATATTGTCCTACTGCCTATCAGCAGCCTCACGGAACCCTCTTTCTTATTTTCAGTATAACTTTCTCTAGAAAAAATTGGACTAAGGTGTTGTTTTTTGTGTTGAAAATCCAATGAACCTATGAAAAGGTAAGCTCCAAAAACATTCTTTAGAAAAGCTGAGTAAGTAACAAAATTAGCCCATTTTCAGGAAATAATTTTGTGTGAAAGTTTATGAACTCACATGCAATGCACAAGCTGTCTTAAGGTCATTTTATGCCATAGGCATCTATCAGAGCATCAAACCAAGACTAGTTACATAATAGTAAAGTTCGATCATGATTGAAAATAACTTAGCCTATGCGTTTTTCGTTGCTATTTGACATTAGACTTGATGAAGCTTCCACAGCAGGTCCACTAAAACTTTAAGCTCCTTTGACTTCAATCCACATATCCGACTTCTCAAATGTGTTTTTATTAGTCTGTACATATATACCTACTAACAATCCACTCAAAGCACACATTAGAATATAATCAATGTCTTGTTATTATCAAAACTAGATGTAAGCCTAGGTTATCCAACCGTAAAGCTAACAATCTCTCCCTTTTTATGATGATAAACATAGATTACATAAGATAAGATGTATCAAATGATAGTCAAAGAAGTACAACAATCTTACTTAAAACATGCAATCATCTTTAGTATACTCAAGATATATCAATTTATATCATATAGTAATTAAGCTCATAGCTAGCTTCCCTAGTTAAAATAAGATACACTCTTCCTTCAATGTTCTCTCGAAAACACACGATAATGTAGCATATAGAATCAAGCTTGCATGTGAGAAAAGATAGCTATAAGCAAGATAGCGTGAGTTGCATATAACTCATGAATTCATAAGGATGACATCAAGAGTTTCTTTATGATCCAAAGAAAGATATGCAATGTAGTTCAATAATCTCATCTACTTCGTGCATTTTTCAAGTGTAATAAGATAGTATGTGATTCAAACATGTTAGCTCCCCATATCAAGATACGATATGCATATTTCATCATAATGTATGTGTCCCCTCAATCAATGCCAACAATGTCCAATAAACAAAACTTCATGTTTAATCGAGTCATGCTCTCTTTTTAGCATTACTAAAAGGTGCATGTGTATAGAAATGGCAATGTAAAGCATTAACACGACATAATTTCAACACGAAATTTCTACAAAGCCAATAATGGTCACCAACGATTAATGTTTCTTATGTAAGTGCAAAGGGCCATTCATCGTCATCTAAATCCTACAAGTAGCCGAGAATTTATTGTGGAGAAGTAAACAGTCAAGGATTCACAATCTAGACCATATTTCCGCATGAGTGCTTGATAAGCAAGTTATTTATATCATAAAAAATAAATATAACAATTTAAGGATGCTTCATTATGTATAAGTTTAGCACATAGCACAATGTTGAATAAAGCATTAAATTTTACACTCTTAATTGATTACTGAAGATTCTATCCAATGAATGATCATTCTTGAAGTCCCTTTTCTTGACAAACTTTGAGGCTCTCCTCATTTGAAGTAGCATCTCCAATGTTGGAATACTTAGTCCCCTTTAAGATTAAGTTTGTTGCTCCTTCCTTTCAAACTTTTCTTGGAGCCTTATTCTTGATGTCATTTGCCTTTGCTTTGGATAACCTACAATCATAGTTCAGGTCTAGCTTTTGCTACCCATACTTCTTTGGGTCCATAAGTATTAGTCCTAACAATATTAAGAAATTCTTTAACAACCCACATTTTCTTTACACCACCAACATAAACAATTTTACAAGGACAATAACTAGTCATATGCCCTTTCTTGTTACACCAACCAAAATATGTAAAAAAGTGTGCAATAGTTCTTTAGTTGTCTTGGAGGAACATCCAGTTAGACTTGAAATTTTAAAAAAATGTGCAGAAAGAAAAAGATTGATAGCAAGTCTTATATGCTTAGATATCCCCACCCGGTGGAGTTCTACTTACTTAATGTTAAAAAAAAAAAAGCCAAAAAAGGTTCAAAAAGCTTTTGAGTAGCAAAAGGAGGATGAGTTACACTTTGATAGATACTCTTTTGGTAGCGACGACGATCATGACAATGTTGGTGAGAGGAGGAGGTTAAAGCTAGGGCCTCCTTCGTTGGATGATTTGAGAAGTGCTAAAATGATTATTCGGTTTTTGAAACTATTCTACGATGCAGACTTGCATTTTTCAGCTTCTTTACATGTGACGTCAAATGTCCTTTTTTACAAGGTGATGGGGTTATACAAAAAATTGGTTACTTTGTCTAACAGTGGGGATAATCTTTTGTGTTCTATGGCAAAGAATATGTTGAAGAAGTTTGAAAAGTGTTGGGAAACTCTTGACAATCTGAATTTGTATTTGTAAATTACGATCGTTTTAGACTCACATTATAAGTTAAAAGACATTAAGTGTATTTTAAGTCAAGTGTGCAATAATGTGACGGTTACAGAGGTCGTGAAAAAAGGTGAAGTAAAGTTTGATTAAGTTGTTTGACATTATGATCGAGAAAGGAAATGTTGAAACACAAAAACTAGTAACTCTAGCTTATACAGGTAATGCAGCTGAACTTGAGGGTGAGGAGTCTTTGGCTGCTCAATACAAGAGGCTTTCGGAGGAAAAGGATATAATAGAGAGCAAGTCAGAAGTGGATAGATACCTAGTTGAGAGGATTCTGTGGCAAATGCATGCAGACTTTGATATCTTGGAAGGGTGGAAGCTTAATATTCATGAGTATCTTGTCCTCTCCCAAGTAGCGCAACATGTTTTAGCCGTCCCAATTTCTACAGTTGTATCTGAGTCAAAATTTAGCCTAGGAGGTTGTATGCTTGATCCATTTTGTAGTTCTATTCTTTGGCTCCAAGAACGGTAGAAGCTCTTATTTTTACTTAGAAATTGCCAATCCATCAAAGACAATTTCTTTGAGGAGCCATGAATGAGGTTGAAAAACCTGAAGAGTACTTTTGAAGTAATTTTTAGTTGTGTTTTGCTTATCCTTATATTAGTTTAAATATAGTCTAAAAGCATTTGATATGTTCTCTCATTTTTATGTTCATAAAACGCAAACAAGTAATTTGTAGTTGTGTTTTGCTTATACTTATATATTAGTTTAAATGTAGTCTAAAAGCATTTGTTATGTTCTCTCATTTTTCCGTTCATAAAACACAAGGGTCTAAGTCATGTGCATCAACTGTTATTGATTGTGATATGTTGGTTTAGAACAGCTTGTTGGTTTACCATGTTTTTGATCTTTTAAAGCAATTTGTGAAGATCTTTTAGAACAGCTTGACGTAAATCTTTCAGAGCATGCTTTAGTTTTCATTTCAAGATCTTCATAAACAGCTAGATGGTGATGAGAAGTTGTTTAGAGTTGTATACCTTTAGTTGTAGGAGGTCGGATTTGTCAGGCATCCTAATTCTACATGAAGGCTTATAAAAACTTGTCATTCACTATTATTTTGAAGAATAAAATGTCAGAAAATCACTTACAGATTGAAACTCAGTAAGTCATTTTTGAATCACTAACCCCCCCCCCCCCCCCCCGTGATAGACCCACACACCCACACCCACAACCACATGCGGGTGCACCCCCCCCCCCCCACACCCATGCTCACACATTCCCATTGCCCCACCCCCACACGCCCCACCCACGCGCACACACCCCAACACAGACACACACCCACACCCCCCACCTCAGATACACCTTACCCACACGCACACACCCCTTCACCCGCACACCGCTCGCCCCCACACACCACCCACCCACACCCATACCCACACTTACATGCACCCACTACCTACACACGCACCCACCCACCCATGCACACCCATGCACAGTGACGCTCAAATAGCAAAAACAATGGAAAGTATATCGTTTTTTGGTATAGGTAGTTGTATCTTTGTGTGATACCCAAACAACGAAAATGATATTCATGAAAATATTTTCAGAAACTGTTATTTTTCGAAAAGCATTTTCCGTGAAGTATTTTTCTTGAAACAAACATGAGCAGTAGGTCGAAACTGGATTGATAAATCAAATAGTGCAGATAAATGAAGGCCATTAGACTTAACAGAAAACATGACAACGTGTTATCTTGTTGAGTGTCTGGGCAGAACAAGAGAACTCGTGAGAAGAGGAGGAGAACCGAAGGGCAAAACACACTACTTCCATGGCAAGCCCCTCAAGTTCCATGGCAGGGCATGCAAGCGTCAAGAGGATACATTGTGAACCTCTGTGTCTCCATTAATCCTTGACACAACTCCGATATGGTTGATAAGTTCTCCAAATCAGGAGGATTTGGAACATCAAGCCTGTAATGATACAACTATATCTTCACAAGATCCTTATCCTGCTCCATAAAATCTTTAAGGTTGAACTTTTTTACAAGTTTGCACGTATCATCATGCTTGAAAGATTATAACAATCACTTGGATCTAACGCAGAGCTAAGAACTAATAACTAGACTGCATCCTCATTAAACTTACTGCTTCCAGTCTCGACAGCAACAATAGGACGAGCTCTCTCAGCCATTAAAAATGTGAAAACCAAACTTTATAACGGGATGGAGGATGAACATCTAAGAGATTACCTACTTAGTCACATAGAAAGAATTACTTCTGATGTTCCCTTTTGACTCCATTGATGAAATTGGAGAGATACAACAAAAACTAACTTTATGTAAGGTGGCAACAGTGCTCCTTAATATGTTATTTGGAATATACTTTACCATTAAAATACATTTGTAGTGTTGTGTAGTTAAAAGTTCATAACAAACGGAATTTGAAAAAGCTTAACTTGGTTAATTTTATCCCCACCATATTCTGATCCGCTTGGGATTGAATTGCCTCAAATAATCAATCTCTTCAAACCCCTACACTACCTTCCAACGCCACTACACGCAAGTGAAATCTTTATGAAAAAACAGAAAAGCGAAGGAGAAAATTCCACATAATAGGGTAACTACAACCAAATGTCGTCAATTAATACTTGCTTTTTGTAAATTCGTAAGGTAATATCTAGAAAGTAGATGCACGCTGCTTAAGAGAAACGGGAAGCGAGAGTCGATGGTGAGCAGATTTTGTATAAGATAAACTGTTGAATGGAGCGCCAGAAATCGCGAATCATGTTCGTTACTTGAAGATAAATGTAGCTAGGTGGAAGAACCATTGAAGAGTAGAGAAGTGATTGAGAGCTGGATTGGCAAAAGAAAGAATTGCAAAAGGAACAACCATAGAGGATTATGTTTCTTTTTCATCTTCTATTTTCTAACTTTGATGAATGACAATATGACCCATTTTTAATGAGAGGGAGGGGCACCATAGTCAGAATACTGGTAATATACATATATGGAATCAAGTGCATTGGCAGACAACATGGGAGGCCCTTGCCTACCTGTGCTCCCGAATCCGCCACCGAATATTGAAAAAACGTCTTCCTCTTTTTTCAAAAGTCATTGATTTATTATGAGAAAGATATGTTTATGATATAGTTCTAGAAAGAGTCGTCTCATTTCCTTCCTTCTTCGTTCTTTCTAATTCATTTACCCCTCGATGCAATAGCACTAAATGCCATCTAAATAACTAGCTTGAATATAGCAAGTCAATGAGTTGACTAAATTTCCTCACTATATATTGTGCATGTTTGACCCTTTTTTTTTCTTCTTATTACTTGTACTTAACTTTGTGTTCTCTCTCCAAAGAAGAACTTTGTTTAAAAAAAATTCAATTGCTACTATTGCAATATTTAGTTTTAGCAAAATAATATTTCTTTTCTTTCCCGTTTTAAATTTTTTTTGGCTTCTATCCGGATGTAAGACGATGTATACCAAAAATTAAAGATCGTTAAAAAACTTTAGTGACCACTATATAATAGCACTAGAGAAATACAACTAAAAACTGTCACTAAAAATATTAACAAAGATACAACTAATAGTATTTATCGATCATTAATTATCGTTATATGAGAGGAACTATCTTCATGCGACCCGAATAACAGAGAAGGGGAGGAGGAGGGGAAATCCCGTCGGTTTTTATGTTAATGTGAATGGCCCCCGAAGGGAAAATTCCTGGATCAGCCATTGTTTGGGGTTTGATTTTGATTTCTAATGATACATGACGAGGTTGCTTTGCAACGGTGTTGCATGACTAAGGAAGCAAAAGCAATTCTGGGCCGTTCCACAACTGTTATTTCAGTAAAAAATTAACATTTCACAACTATTACAAGAGCACACCACTTGTTCTCTCTAAGGAAGATAGGGTGCAACTATATGTTGATAAACACAAACAACAGTACAGGTTACATTACATAATTTTTATCATAGTTATGAATACTGTACCGGAGTGTGTACCGCTTTTTTCAAAAAATGGTACGTACTGGTACCGTCTCGGTACCGTCTCAACTTTGTCATCAATAATATACATGATATATCTGCAATATTCATTCATTACCTAACTAACAAAACATAAATAATTGTTTTTACTAACAACATTCTAAAATAAACTATTTGTCTTATAGAGTTTGAATTACGTTAATTTTCAAATAAAATAAATAGTCCATTCAATTGAATTATCTCCTCTAGGATTATCCCTTCTTTTCAACAATTTTCAACAATCTCACTGACAAATTCTTGTGTAAGAATAAGTTGTTTGTTAATTAATGTCTTCAGGTTCAAGAATAAGTTATTTGTGTGTGTGTGTGCGCGCGCATGTATTCGCGCACAAATATCGAAAGCAGTACATCATATAAATGAAAGAATATAATCAAAAATTTCAGGTATAAAGTAAATCAAAACTAAGTGAATATTATGAATAATAAATTACAGAGGCTTTGATAAATATAAAAGAACTTAGAATATTTTTTTCTATTTAGTCTTTATATGGTCAATTTACAAAATTTCTAATAAAATTTGTTACTTTTACACTCTTTAAGGAACCGGTACAACCGGTACAAAACAGAATATCTCGATCGGTACAGGGCCGATACGTAATTCTCGGCAGGTACAATCGGTACCGGCCGGTACAACCGGTACAAAGCGGTATTTTGACCAGTACAAAATGTAAGGGGTACCGTACCAGTAGAAAGTAAAAACAGTACATACCGGCCAGTACCGGAACGGAATTGATAACTATGGTTTTTATAAGCACACATGATACAAAAATGTTACAACAGGACTAAAGCAACAAGAAAAATGGCATAAGGACCATTCCACGAAGCATTTACGTATTATCTTGCGTAACGCGGGGAGGGGAGGCCGAACTATTAATCTCACCACCTGACGTCTTTGACTTAATATACGAACTGGCAACACCTAGCATCATCTCCACTTCTTTCTTGTACTGCATTATACTCACAACTTTGTTATCAATTTTGTCACTTTGTAAATTGTCCTTCAATGTTTCTCGAGAAAATTGAACATTAACGTAAAAAGAAAGAAAGAAAGAAGATGACATTTACCTCATTGATAGCGCTCGCCTTTATCTTAGATTGCATCACACACCATTTCTTAAAATGTGCACCTGTGAAGATTATAAAATATTCAATTGTTTAAATCAAGTTGAAAATCAATATGCGATACAGCACTCTTCGTGAATTCTTCTTCGTAAATTCTGTAGGACGGATGGTAAAAAGAAGAGGAAGACATTTCTTTTAAACTATCTAGCATAGGAAAAAGGACAGGCCCATTGAGGAGCATCAACCATAATGAATAGCTATTATCTACGCTTCACTTGGAATTTCCTGAATTCGGACACTATCGAAAGTTCAGTTTAAGTTGCTTGGCTGCCAAGTCATGTGTGGCTACACATATATAGGCCTCACACTGTGTATTGATTAGCTTAACAATATTGGTTACTCAAAACCACTTTCTTCCTCGTGTTTCTCTGATCTCCTTGTCATAGGGTTTCTTTCTTCATTGAATGTGCCCAAACCATCTCATTCTATTTTTCTCTCTATATAGTTTTAGTTCGTCAGCATCCTGTCTCTGAAGCATGATTAGTCAGACAGCCATATTACAGAAGTTTTTTCTTCCAATTTTATAGGCATAAAGTTCTAAGACAGTAGTAACCCATGAAAGATACATTTTAAAGTGCCAAATATGGGGTTAACCCATAAATATAGGCAGCATATAAAAGGATGGACCTTTTTACAACTTAAAAAGGAAAAGTGATAGTATATTAAGTCCACTCTTCGGTTTTTCTAGTTTTGGGGGCGAAAGGATGAGGGAAAGGATGAGGGTGGCGACGGAGAAGAGGTCCTGGTGAGACGAATAAAACAAGATTGAAACGGAGACTAGTGCCACTTACCGACTTTAATATCAAAAATGCATGAGGACTCAGAGTTAGTCTGCAAACACCACCTACAGTGCACCTGATGCAACAAAAGCAAAAGTAAAGAAAAAGAAAAATGAAACTATAAACACACACATAAACAGATAGTCACATAGACATGATACGGTGAGGAACGAACTATCCCACTAGCTCATTGTTGACCCAGAAGATCATGCGTAGTAAAGTTCAATAACACAAAATCAGCTATTGGAGATTCACTTGTCTGACTTGAGGAGCTTCCTTAATTCTTCCATCCTCAAAAGGTTAGTAGAAATGTTGGAGACAAAGGGTCACTAGCTTTACTTTCTACACTAACAAATCTGGAGGAGGCAATGGATAGTATATTGAGAGAATACTTTCATTCAGTTTAATTTCCTTACAACTTCATCTCTCCACATCCTACTCTTGCACATTACAAGTGATAGATTACATAGCCTTTTATAGCCTTCTAATGTAACTCCTACACATGTAATAAAACTACCACTAACCCACTACTTCAACAACTTATCAGCCCACTACTTGCACCACTACTTGCATTAAGCACGCGACATTAATGTACTTACGCCACAAATGCACCACTAACACAAGATTATTTGATCCACTAAAATAAGCCACTAATGCACCACTCTAATGACAAATTATAAAGAATCTATTTTATTTTTACCAGAAAAAGAATTCCAGCAATGTTAACAACGGTAAGTGGGGTAGGGCTGCATAGGTAGGGTCCATAAAAACATTGAAACATTAAATTTAGTAGCAAAAGCGAGGCCATACCACAAATTCTTCAACCGAAAAATTTAGTCCATTTTATTTCATCATTCTTGTCGACAAAACACAGCACCCATTTGAATTTTTTTTTATAAGATCTTACTCTGTGTTTCAATGTAAGCGTGCAAATGGGATGTGTGCGTGTGTATATCTGAGAATGACAAAAAGAGAGCAACGTCTGCATGTATGCACATGGACAAATGTTTATTTGAACAAGGTCAATTGCGTAGTGGCTATAACTGTTTATTCATATACTCCGCTTTCAGGTTTAAGAATATCACTTTAACGTATGATCCATGAGCCTCATTAAGATGCAGGCCGCTGGGGGTGAACACCAATTATAATCGCACATTTGACAAGCCAATGAGCACGACAGTCATTACAAAATTATACTTGGTAGCCCTCCACACGCATACATATATATATATATATATAGAGAGAGAGAGAGAGAGACTACATATATCGAGGGATGTTAGCTGCTATCTGAATTCAATAGCACAGAACGACATACATTTTTGCTTCACTGACGTGTAGAATAACAGACTTGATGAAGTAAAATGCTCATAGTTGATGGATTTATTGTTTCTAATGATTTTTGTGGTGTCTAGCGGCAGCCTAGGGGTAAAGGCCTCTTCCTTTCCTCGGCATTCTGACAAAAAGAAAAGAAAAGGATTTCGTGGTGTCTTCAACTGGAGGCCAAAAGGACAGAAATTAGTATTCGATAGGGAAACCTGACTTGGAGTATTTTCTGGAGTATTTATGCCAAAAAGGAAAGGGGAAAACTAATCGAGCCTTTGTCGGGGGCCGCAGAGGAAGGCCATATAGTCAAAACTTAAAAAAGGGTTCAGGAACAATGTGAACAGCTGTTAAATTATCAGTCGCTTTAAGAGCTTAAGCCAGTAGAAATATATCACTGAGAAACGAATCAAGGTGCAACACCACCAACTGCACAAATAAACGGATAGTGCAGTATTATCAAGGAAGACCAATGCAAGTTGGAAGACATGAAACCAAGACCTTCCTCAACGAGAGGTGCGATACCATGTAAAGTTAATAGTTGCTCTAAAAGCTTAAGCTGTTAGAAATGGGCTCAACAACGTATACCATGCTTAACAACAGCCAACAATGCGAATACAACCGAGAATGATAAGTGATGTCAACCACTACTTTATCTAAGTCCTCAATAAGCTAGGAATGAAGAAACATGGGCAGCATGGGTATTGCAGCAGATTCCAGTGGGTTAGCATAAATCAGGGAAGAAACAACCACAAAAAGGCCCCATTTACTCAGGTTTAAACTGATTGTATTGCTACCAACTGATAGTGTAAACTACATGTTGTGTAAGACCTTATGAGCAACCAACCGAAACAAGTTTTCTAGGCTACATGAGATTCATTAAACAAAGTCCTTCTACTTACCAGACCAGAAATTGAAAGATAATTATCACTATAACTATAAGGTTAAAAAACTTTCTTTCCCCGGCATGCAACTTCCTCTCACTTGGTTGGGACAGAGTTCCAGCCTGCATTCTACCTAAAATCAAAAGTTTAGAGCTGCGTAGCTTGCTGACAGGCATCAATGAGCGT
This sequence comes from Escallonia herrerae, assembly GCA_033070095.1. Taxonomy (NCBI): domain Eukaryota; kingdom Viridiplantae; phylum Streptophyta; class Magnoliopsida; order Escalloniales; family Escalloniaceae; genus Escallonia; species Escallonia herrerae. The sequence goes on along the minus strand of JAVXUP010003255.1, from coordinate 15,520 downwards.
CTTCTTCAACTACTTTGACCCTTTACATATTATCTAATCTAGTTCATGGAGAAGTCCACACTAATTCCATTTGTTTGGAACCTAAACCAAATGCAGACACTGGCAACCAAAGTTCTCGAAGTTTTGACACCTGACATCCCGTTGTAAGGATGGATACTTAGTGCTTTGCTTAGAGTAAAATACTAAGCAACAGTATGTTTAGAAGAATCAACGCATACATGTGTTTTAACGTGCAACGAGTAGGATAGGATAAAAATTGCATATGCGATCTTCTTATCACGTCGTGTCGAGCGGAGCGGGCCAAAAAGGAAGTACTTCAAAGTACTTTCACCTCTATCTGAGCTGGTAGAACTGAGGTTTGCAATTTCTACAACCATAGGTATGTTAAAATTATGCATCATGTTTAAAGAGTGCGATAGAAAAGTGACTTTCAAGATGGAAGATGTAAAGATAACACAGGAATATATTTAAGTGTCAAGTATGATGTGCAAATCATTGTATACCTCAAAGTAAGAGCCAAATGGAACATCATGTGCCTGTTGTACAGTCTCAAACACCTAAAAGAGGAGAGAGGATATGTCAATTCCATGGAGTTGTCTTCAAGAAGGGAAACAATCAACTAAATATATCTTGAGGCCACATCACCACAACTTAAAGTGAGATCATATAAATGATATAAGGTCGCACCAGCACTTTCCTATCTGGAGACAAAACAGCATGCTGCCACTCTGTCATCGCAGTATCTGGAGGGCACATAGGACTGTTACACAGCGATCTGAATGTGATTTCTCTGACTTGACCATCATACTCATCTGCAGCATGCCATTGTCCAATCTATAATGTATAAAGCAACATATGAAACTTTAGATCACCCCGTGAGAAATTTGAACCATAAAAAAGAAGTGCAGCCTTCATGCACGGAAAGGAATTTGAACATCCAACATGTGCAGGACAGTTAGGGTGTGCATTTCAACCTAGCTGTCAATGCCATGAAGTATACAAAGTTCACCCCATTTACAGCAATCGAGTTCATATTTTTGACCAAATTATTTATTCAAAAACTGAAATCATCCTTAAACAGGTATTACTATGATTTCAAAAGGTAAATAACACATTGTAGTAGAAATAACAATCATCTCATATGGCCATCATAATCATCATGATGCAATAGAAAATCTAGAGTATCTTTTCAATTAACCCAACAATTGTGTCTTTTTTAGGCTTAAGTAAGTCATCTCATGGTTGATTTCTTTGTAATTGAGGGGTGGCAGATGCCAAAAAAGAGCACTTAGCCGACTACTCCTTCCAATTTTATAATTTGGGTACCATTATCCTTTCTGGGATGTCGTGTACTACAAAATCACAAGATGCTCTATGTCAACACATTTAAATGATGAATTGGGAGGAAAATACCAAGAACACAGCGTTTCAATTGAAATTGTGATCATTCAAATAGGCTGTCCATAAAGTGTGACTTTCAACGTGGTACACGTGTTTTGAAGAGGACAAGTATAATTCTTTGCCCAGTCAAATTTGGTTCATAAGATCTCGAAGATAGCAAGAGTTCAACTATTAAGGGGTAAAGCATTACTGGTTTAAATGACACCATGTTGCAATTGATATACTGCTACTCACGAAAAATTCTATCAAGAACCAAGATCAATCAATTTCTCGTCATAATTAAAGGTAAATTCAGCTCTAGCGGGATCAAACGCAACTCGCCTCAATCCTTTGTTACTGGAACAGCTAAGATGCACAGGATTTTGCCACCTAAATGTCTAATAACAAAACCCCACAGGTCCTAGTACCAAATGTTTATCTACAGCAAACAACTTCTTCCAGGCAATTTTTTAAAGATTATGCAGGAACGATGTGCTGAAGTTTCATCAAAAGAAAAGCCCACTGTATCAACAATTTTTCCAGTTGCCTGTTCTACTCCTTAATCAAATTCAGAAAGCTGAATAAATGAATCTTCTTTACAACACAACAACTCAATATTATGATTAGGAGTTCAAGACTTCACCAATGTATCAGGCTGACCTTTTCACTAATACTGTGGAATTTAAAAAGGAAAAGGTATTCGAGTATTTAATTGCAAAATGCAATACTTACTATAAGATTAGTATCCTTTCGCACGGCACGATATTCGTTTGTAAATGTTGAACCATCATTCAACAGTAAGTCAAAGCATTGCTCAGCTGTGCTTGGAAAAACATCCTGCAAGGAAAGGTGATCCTAGATATGTGAATTCTATGCCATGTTTAAAGCCAAAAGTGAACATGAAGTGATGCCATAAAACCTTATTGGTGAACTAATTGTATTTGCTTGAGGGGTACTTACATCTTTATCTTTTTACTCACAGTTATGTCACTGCTTTTGTCAATGAAAGGCCAAGCTAGTGCGACTAATACAAAGACCCCTCCCTCCCTCCCTTTTTTCTCTCTTCTTCTTTTCTTCTCCCTCGTCAAACCTATCTTAGAAAAGTAACATACTCTCATCAAGTTACCTCCTAAGTACTTTCACATAATGATCTATTTTACTCAAAACTGTTTCGACGTGTGTCAAGCCCTTTTGATACGTCTCCACCATTAATGGCAAATCACGACTCATTCAAAATCTCATCGTCATTCTCAAACACTTGCCAGGTGAAATTACGTCAGTATTACACTGGTAAACATAATTAACAAGGAAACAAGTGGCGAAATTGCCAAGGATGGACCGTAGTAGGAGTATCGTCATCAGCAAGGTCTAGTAAAGGAATTACCATGTTCATTATGTACCTACATGATAAATAGGCCAAGAATATGCAAATGAGGATTCCAGCTGCTCTTGTCATGACACATTTTAAGGAACTAAACAAAACGACATAGAATTGGTGGTACCTTAGATAAGCTAAGAAAGGTGTTAGTTGATATTCATTTTCCCATTACATGCATAAACACTCAAACCCACACTCGTACATAATATCTGTCAGGAATATTGAATTGTCCACAATAGGCTAAAAATTTGATGCTTACATTGTGTATACCCACTAGAACTTCTTCTTTGATGAAGGGTTGAAACTTTCCTGATGCCGGAACACTTTCTTCTGGAGTATTATGATGCCTTCTACTGCCTCTAATGGAGCTACTATGGGCACGTAGTGCAGACTGTTGTTTCTCCTATTTACCAAACCACCATAGAGAATAAAATTTGCCAGTAATCAAATCAGTTCATTTCCCACAATAAGTAGCAGATTAAAGCACAAATGATTTTTACATGAACGAGAAGGACCTAGTATGCATCATTCTAGATAGAGTATGTACAATATGTTTATAAAGTTAACTTCAAAGTGAAACTTGGATATTTCTAATTTGTATATACTGTAAACTGAATGGAAATTTGAAGAGGATCAAGATATCGTATGTCATAGTTAAAAGTTTTACCAGCTAAGAAACAGATGTGGAAAGTGCAAAACACAATGCAAAAATATCTTTTTCCTGAACAGGCTAGGTAAGTCAAACTGAATGTGTTTGGTGAACAACGATCTAGGAAAAATCAAAGTATCTTTCACTCCTAGATATCCCTCAAAATAGATACATGCAATGACCAAATCACATAATTAACAGAAATGGAGAATGTGCCTCTCCTAAAGTAAAAAAATCCAAAACTTGACAGGTGAAAAAACAAGTTTCTTCATGGGGTTTCAGGCAGGGGAGAATGCCTCTACTAGTGTGGTGGCGTCTCGTCTTTTATTTGCAGATGACACGATCTTATTTTGTGATGCAGATGATGCACAGCTCTGCAATATACAGCTCGAGCTACTACCCATCACGCTTGCTCTGAACTGAAGACTAACGTAGCTAAGAGTCAGTAGTTTCCTCTCGGGGAGGTTCCAAAAGTTGATGTATTGGCTCAGACAGTTGGGAGTAAGGTTGGGAGGGCTCCCTGCTTCATTACTTAGGCCTTCTGTTGGGGTCGCGTTCAAGGACATGGCTCGTTGGCGTTTAGCGGTAGAGTGATTTGAAAAAGGTTGGCCGTGGAGAAGACCCAATTTCATTCTAAAGGGGGTCAGCTCACCTTGATTAAAAGTGTTCTATCCAGTTTGCCCATGTATCTTATTTCTCTTTCCTCAATTCCAGTTTCAGTGGCCAAGCGACTGGAGAAAGTGGAGAGAGTTCTTTGGGAGGAGCCGAGGATGATGACATCTAGTGAATTGGAGTGTGGTGTGTACTCCCATTCATTCTGGCGGTTCGGCAACAAGAGTTTGAGAACCCCTTTTATGTCCCTCCTTGGCAAATGGACATGGAGATTTATGGTGGAGATAAATGCTTTGTGGTAAAGACTGGTCACGGGCAAGTTTGGGCTGGTGGGGTCCTTGGACCCCCTAAGCTGGTGTATATATGGCATTTATTCACTTAAAGCTTGGCGACGGCCGCCGGATTCGCTTTTGATTGGATACATGGTGCGGTGAGGAGGAGTTGTGCAAGGCTTCCACTATGCTATTTCCGTTTGCCACTGATGAGGCAGCGTTGGTAGCGGATATGTTCAATAGATCATCGGAGGGTGTAGGGGCTAAAGTGCTTTGGAAGAGAGCTCCAAGGGCATCTTCTCAATGAAATCTTTTTGTGCCTTGTTAATACACATTGGGTGGAGCTCCCTTTACTTGGTCATCAGTTTCAAGACGGAAACTCCTCCCCACTTGTGCTTTTTTGCTTCTCTTATTTTTTATTTATTTTTTTGGCAAATTAATGCTATGAGCAAAAGTGACGGTAAATAGCTTGTTGCACTATCCTGTGGCCCGTGAGCTTTTGGAGTTTGTTTTCAGCCTCCTACATGTTCAGAGGATGATGCCCAAGTCAGTTATTCATTTATTGGGATGCTTGTTTGTTTATAAGAGACGGAGGAAGTGCGATCTTAGGGGACTGATCCCCTTGGCATGTGTGCAGGTAGTAACCTTATAAGAACAATTACATAACATACCTTCTTCTCAGCTTCCAACATCTCATGATAATTCTTCGCTGTACGTTGTAAAGCTCTTGATGCATGATTTCTATTCCAAAATGATGCAAATTTGTATCTGACTCTACCTGCTCATTGAGGGAAAGTGAAAGTCAGTAACCTAAATTCATGCTATGATTTTAAGGTGTCTGAAGATAGAAACATCAGCAGAAATTGCATGCTCATCTGGCATAAGCAAAATGCAAATGCAGCCAAAAATATGAGCCATTACGTAATCATATACATACAATGCTACTCAATTATATCATCACTTGTGGTGGTTCAGACTCTGTAGAATTCAATAAAGACATAATAGACACAGATAAGTAATGGTTCATACTTGATCAACGTTTTCAGTACTTGATTTCTACTAATTAGCGACCATGATACTATCTTGACCAAAACTTGTAAGTTCTCAATGGTTCAGGAAGAATCACATGCTCAAGACAAAACTCACCATAACTTTATATTTCCTGTGCTCTATCTTTTCCTAGGGGCGAAGGCCATTGCTTCTCTAACACGAGTCAAGAAATTCAAATAGAAGACAAACAGGGAAATAGAAGCTACAGGGACAGAAACAACGGTACAAAAGAATGCACTCTCTCCTGCTTAACTATAGGATAACTGGAACGATTTCTTTTCCAACCAACCTTGTAGTTTGCTGCAAGTACTCACGAGAATGTTCCACTTATCTCAATGTATACTGGTCCTCCAACTTTTTTGGTGATTGCTGGAAACATAAAGCTTTTAGAGGGAGTAACTCATTTTTTTAGCGAATTAAATAAAACTATTTTGAATGAAAGAATTGAAATCAATTTTTCTGTAATCAATACACCCCTCGCATGTGCCCATACTCAGTATATTGCGCAAAATAACTCAATGCATGAACATCAAAATTTGTTGTCCTGAATTTTGACAGGGTAACCATCACGTAGGTCTCCCTCCATCTCTCCCTATATTTGTGATTAGAGTAGATGCGATACCGTGAAAACACAGCTGATGAAATTCAACTTAAATGCAGAATGAAGTCCGTGAGAGTTTTATAGACCAACAAATTAACTTTTAGGATGAACTACCAATTAAACCCTGACATTTGCCAGCAAAGATCGCTTAAACCCTGGTCATAATTCTATGGCCAATTAATGTCAAACCTTTTAAAAATTATTTCAGCTGAACCCTACCATTTGTTGGCGCTACAAAGGAATCCATTGGCCAGGGAATCAACTCATCTTCTTCTTCCTTCCTCTACCTGTGATGCATTAGACCAATCAGCAAATCCAGAGCGTGATTTCTCCTTCCAAGCTCCTCTTCCATGCCAAAAATTAGCAAACAATCAGTGATTTCATGAAATCACTACAAGAGCTGTGTACAAAAGGCAAATCCATCTCTTCCTCTGATTACTTTCTCAGTTCGTGATTCAATAATGGATTTCTTTTATTCAAAAAGGTTTAGTTTCTTAATTTATGTTTTGGGTAGCAATTTGGGCTGAGGAAGCTCTTGAATTTCTTCAAGCACAGAAATGGTTTACGATTCTGATGGGTTTCCAGATCTAATCTGGAAACAAAATTGAAACTTGTGGAGCATTGCATGGTAATTGGTAACGCAATGGTGGCCTTGGCGGTGGATAGCGGCGGAGAGAATATGGAGGTGAGACTGTGCGACATTCACCATGGCGGTGGTGGTGGCGTGGCAGGTGGTGGTTGCAAAAACGTCCACCATGGCGATGATGGTGGTGGTTGGTGTGGTGGCATTGGGTGGTGATTGTGGCGGTCATGGCAGTTGGTGAAGAGGGGAGGACGAGATGAGGAAGAAGCAGTGGCAGTGGCCCTGAAACGGTGGGGGGCGGAGACATGAGAGAGAGAGGAATGCAGGAAGCGGGAGATAAGATTAGGGCATATTTGTTTTTCATCAAATGACGAACTTGCCCTTGAAACAATGTATTGTCATGCCACTTGGAAGGGAACTATGTTAAACAAACATAATTTCAATCCGCTGCTACTGCCGAACAACAGGGCTTGCCGCTGACATCTCTTTCCAATCGTCGGGCTTAACGTTCACCGGCCTCCGGTCGCCGTGGCTGCCTACGGTACCCAGGGCTGCTTCTTCTCTTCTTCTTCTCTCTCTCTCTCTCTCCTCTCTGTCCCTGAATTACCCAGCAGGTGTCCAGTCAGCCGTGTCCCAGCTGCACCCGAAATTCAGAAAATTAATTGAGATCTTAAATAATGTTGAACGCTCGCCCAGCCACAGCCGCACCCGGTTCTGGTACATCTGCCTAAATGACGCATCCGTTCTTCATAGATCCTAACTTTTTTCAACAAAGTTTAGAGAAGATATCATAATTAAGACTTTAAGTAGAAAAAAGGTACTTATTGGGCTTTCGAATAAGCTAGATACTCCCGATGTTTCCACCTAAGACTTTATTGCAAGAACTTCTTGCTTATAGACAACGGTTGATTACGAAAATAAACCCTGTGGTATTGCCTCGGACTCTAAATGATCCATAAATTTTTTCGAGAAACATTTCAACCTTCTTCTATTTCGTGGTAAAAAAGAAACTTCGCATGTATGACTTGTCAAGAAGTTAAGAATGCCCCTTTTAGTGGCATTTTTTCAAAAAGACATCTGGGAAAAGGTGATGCGCAACACTTCTGTATATTTAGCACTACATATCGCATCTCCATCAATACGTTTAACTACTAGCATATAAGTATCATGGACTCACTAAACCTCACAGTGATACAACATTAAGTCTTCAAAAGTATCATCCTAGTCCTACATTCACTAGAACAAATCATTAGAGGTCCAAGCAACAGCAATGATCCAGGGGGAGCTAACGATTTAGGTATACATATGGACATGATTTATTAGTCTAGTAATGTAGCAGCCAGTTTCAAAATAATAATTTTTGGAGCAATAGCAAGCAAAACAGCCATGCAAGACACAAAACTGTAAAAACTGTATCAATAAGAACACAGTAGTGGTCATATCTATTAATTTGGAAACCTAAGAACAAAAATGATACCAATTGTGTAATACTTTCCAACTTTACCATGAAAAGATTATCTAGATTATAGAAAAAAAGCATATCTAGCACCAGAATGTTATTAAATCAATAACCAGTACATAATTCTAAACATTGCAGGACCCATATATGACTGTAATCAAGACAAAAAATTATGACATGTTTCTCTTCATATAAGTACATGTAATATCAGAACCTTTAAAAAAGCGCATTGACCTTCTCATTTAAAAACTAACCATCAGGACTGCCCAAAGGAGGTACACCATGCCCACCAGCACCCATGCGAAGAATTACAGTAATAGCAGGATTAATGAAAGCGTGTTGGCTCCTCCTAATCTGCATAGACACAGATCACAATTTTCCAAACGCTACAGAATGGAATTCCAAGTCCACAAACATTGTAATTAAGGGAAGTGCTAGAGAAAGTACATACCTCATCTATATCTCCAAATGGTATAATCACCTGTCAAAATCACAAAGCATGGTTATGCAGGACAGTCTACGCAAACTAAAGAATGCAGAAGACAGGAAGACAAATGGTTTCTAACACCCTGAGAAGAGTTCAACCAGTTCTCAAGCCAAGATCACTTATCCCATAGGGGATGGGCAATGACCTCAAGCAAAAATTTAACCATATCAAAGAACAAGGACTTCAACAGTATTTTTAAGATCCTGCAAACAAGTGGTCTTAGAGCACTAGTTTAGCACGATATACGAGACATCATATTTCAAACGGGCCCCACAATACCAATGTGGTACTTGAGTTTGGCTTGCTGAGGTAGAGCAGTGAGCAGTGACCAAGAACTTTTCTGTTGAATATGTCGACGATATCTTACAGGTGAAGATGGTACCAGAATTAGTGTGTAGGTCGATCTGTGTTTTCCGTCTGAAAGGAAATGTCATTGCTCACAGGGATGGGAAATTAAGCCCCAAATGCTCTTGAGACTCCATCCGCCAAAATTTAGATCTTGAAGCGGATGCTGGGAGGTGTCATCTAATCGTAAGGGACATTGTAGGTTGGTCGGCAATTGTGGATGGTGGTCCCTCATTGCTGAGGTGGCTCAAGGTCTTGGTCAAGGAGTCAATGAAGCACGGTCAAGTCAACAGATGTAAACCTCGAGCAAACAGTTGACAGTCACAGACCTCGAGGGGCACAGCAAAGTTAAGAATCTATATCACGAAGTGATACACCCTCGAGGTGGGTTTTTTTTTTTTTTGTTTTTGGGGGGGGGGGGGGGGGGGGGGCACTCTTATGCAAGCTAAATAGTTGGCTCGTTTATCAAGGATTAGGTAAATCTTTAAGCTTGCAATGTTTTGATGCACTTAAATCCATCTTCATCATGTTCTTCAAAAGTAGATAGTACAAGTAACAGCATAGCAGCAATTAGAATGACAAGGTAACCTTCATTTGCTTTGAGAACACGTTAGAGTGGAAGCAGATGTGCCATGCTGAGACATACATGCGACCATGGTACAAAAATGACCTTTCAAGTGCACACGAGTAGCTATGCTCCACAACCTGCAAAGAAAACCTCGATCATCGACTCAAAATATGTTTTTCAATATCAAAATTTATGGATTGTTCAAAATAGCCCATCAGGGAAAACAGTTCAAGCAACTTACCTCATCTGGAAGAAGATCAAAGATCGTCTGCAAAGGCCCAGGTTTCTGATGAACTACAGTGGGTCCTTGTGTATCCGAAGGAATCCTTCGGCGAGGTTTAGCTCCAGCATAGCCATTCAAATCCCTAGCAAGACATGGTGATTTACTATTTCACATACGTTGGTGGATAAAGAAAAAATAATCTATAGGATCAGCAAGGCAATCACAGAAAGGGGGAATTCAGATTTTCAGAATAACATAAGCATTTTGATAGTTAGTAAAAATGCAGAGACTCCATTTTGAAGGAGCTCCTAAGCCGCTACAGGTTTATCAAAATCTGGTCAAAGCATCCTTCTTTTAGTATGGCTCAAATAGCATAAAATTATAGACAGGGGATCCTATCATCGGAAGTTAAGTGATTAAACCAGAGGAATGCTTTCCCAAAACATTAAAAATACTGAAGATTGGTGCTAAAAAAAGAAAAAACTTCAATGTTTTCACCATTTCGTTGCTAGAGAGGATCTATGTCAGAACCCACTGTTAAACCCACTCAGTTCTCTCTCAATTCATTTTCTCCAGTTACAGCAGTGGTTCAATATTAGGTAACTCAAAGACGGTGACAAGATTGTTGCAAGTTTCAAGCTTGTGGTTTAGGAATGGAAAGTGAGAATAGGAAATTTTTTTATAGTTATCAACCTTCGAGACTGAGAATATTCCTCAAAATTTTCTTCTTTGGGTGTCTTTTCATCTCTTCCTTCGGATGAGATAGCAGGTTGATGGGTTTCCCCTCCTCAAAGAGGAGCATGCAGTGTCTAGCCTGCCTGTTAAGTTTAGCATACATTTTCTCTGACCTCAGTCACATAACTCTGTGTAACTTTTCCAATTAAATTATGACAAAGCTTTTCGCCGATAGACTTGACAAAGTCTTTGGTCCTTCCTACTTCATCAGAGGAGCATTGATTGGTTTTGTTGGCATATTGATTTGGTGGTTAAAAGAAAAAGAAAGATACACTGAGGAACATTCAGCACAAACTCCACATGTGACACACATCATAGGACACAATTTAAATTGTGTTTTACATATATATAGACGGACATCAAGAGTAGATGACTAATATAAAGATCTAAAATACATGAAGCATAATACTACCTGGACGAGTTCACTGGGAGTTTTAATGTTCTAATATGAAGACAAACCTGACAAACAAATAAGATATAAATGATTTGTTTGGAATCTAGCTTTTCAAAACGGCAAAGGTCAGAATATGATACAGATAAAACAAGACGATACAACTCGTGAAATGATTACCTGCCCTGATGGGCTATCCAACGTATGCCATACTGCACCACTTTGACCTTCGCTTTCAACAAGAACAGTCACTGAACCAAGAACTGCACTTTTCCAAATTATATCCCAGTCATAAATTGTCACGTTAATCTGCCCAACAATTGAGAAAGTTAGTTTTGGAAGACTTAAAACTACGAGAATTGCACAAGTTACTGCCTAAGAAGCACTTCCGGGGTGGGTGCGGATGTGATATGGGTACGGATACGCGGATACGTTATTTTCAAAAAATAGGATAGGGGTGCAGTGGGGATACTGCAAAAAATTTATTAATATATATTATTTATATGTAACAAAAATAATGCTACTTTAGACAAACAATAAGGTATTTTGTTAATTTGGAGGGCTACTTTAAAAATATTGAAAGTGCATACCCAAATATGACAAAGTTAGTAGAAGTTCTGTTATTTTCTAAAAATAATGGGGTTTTTAATAGATTGTCAACAAAGTTGGCTGTTAAACATAACAAACAGAACTTTCAAGAAACCCTAGCTTATAAGTTACTGTCTAACACAGCCGTCACCAGACATCATCCACAGAGCTCCGCAAGGAGGGGCGCCGTTTTCAAAACGGCCACGGTCGCCTCTCCCCAGAAACCCAAGACGCTACCGCTCGCGAAATGATTACCTGTCCTGATCTTCTATCCAATTCTGCCATACTGCACCACTTTGACCTTCGTTTCCAAGAACAGTCAAGAACCAAGAATGCACTTTTCCAAATTATATCCCAGTATAAATTGTCACATTAATCTGCCCAACAATTGCGGACCCCGTGCTAGTGCTTTGGAAGACTGGCGCTACGGTACTTCATAGTTAGTGCACTTAAAAGCAAGCTTACTTAGATATTGTGATCAAATAATTCAAAAGTTGTCCCACTAATCTCGCACAAGTTGGGAAATAATACGGTTCTAAAAGACCAAATTAAAGAAATACATGGTAATCCACTTTCAATGGACAATCTGCCTTACAAGTTGGAACATAAATAGGTTCTCAAAGAACCAAAAAGTAAAAGAAACACACGGTAGTTCACTTTCACTTGCAAATGCATGTAAATTAGAAGTAAATACATAACAGGGAGAGCACATATTTCTTACTTCTTACTCAAAGGATGAGGATGCTCAAACCACCCCAGAAGAAGGATTAAAAATTAGAAATAGGACACCAACAAGGTCATATATGAAATAAAATGATCACGGCCATCACAATGTGCAATCTGACTTCCCTCCACGAGTTCGTCAAAAGTGTTGATGAAGTAAACCAGGTAAGGTTTCCCTCCCTCTCCTTCTCTCTTTGGACAAACAGATAATGCTGACTATGTTACCACAAGAAGTTGTGAAAAATATTATTGTTACGCTAATGGTTATGGCTAGAAGTATTTATCTAGGAAACAGAACTCCTACAGATCCAAACTCCTCAAGACCAAGGAACTGCAGATAAATAACAAGAAGGTGGAATTCTATACGCTTATCGTATACACTTTTCGTGTATTTTTTCTGGAGTTTACGGACCGGGCAAGGTGGAAGGTAATAGGGTTCTTTGCCGTGAGTTGTCCTTAGATCATCATGCCTGGGGAGAGCCTTGGTGTTTTGCAGAGGATTTCAATGTTATTCGCTTTCCTTGTGAGCATTGGGGATGCACTTCTTTTCGCATGAAACGCTTGAATTTAAGGTATTTCATTACGAGAGAGAATTTAGTAGACTTGCCTTTGGAAGGACGGTGTTTTACTTGGTTTAGAAATACGTCAAGACCAAAGATTGACCGTCAAAACCACTTCTAGATGGGTTGGAGTTTGATGTGCTTGAGGCTGAAGACAGAAATATGCTAGATGAGCCATTTTTTGGAAGAGGAAATAGCAGCCTTACAAGCTCTAAACGGGGATAAGCTCCGGGTCCAGATGGCTTCACCATGGCCTCTTTACATCACTGTTCATCAGTAGTAAGGGGGAAGTGCTTGCTTTCTTTCAGGCTTTCTTTGCTCAGGATCCTTTCGGAAAAAAAGCCTCAACACCACTTATTGTTACTTTTATTCCCGAAAGGAGGGGCAGAAGACATCAGAGATATTCTGCCAACTAGCTTTGTGGGTAGCACATACAAATTGCTGTCCAAAGTCCTGTCAATTCGGTTAAAACATGTGCGTCTTATTTGATATCGGTTAAAACATGTGCTAACTGAAATGCCTGTTCGTGGTAGGCAAATCTTGGACGCGGTGTTGGTGCCTAATGAATCTGTTGACTGGCATTTAAGGAGTGGCTCCCTGGGCATTTCATGTAAACTTGATGAGAGAAGGCGTTTGATCTCTTGGGTGGTGCTTCCTTTTGTATTGAATGGAGAGACTGCGTTTCAGGCCTAAACGGAGGAAATGGATATTTTCTTGTATCAAGTGCTCGGTTCTCGGTGTCAGTAAATGGTACTCCTGCCGGTTTCCTCCCGTCCCTAGAGGTTCGAGGCAAGGGGACTCCTTGTCCCCTTCCCTATTTCGTCTTGTTATGGAGACACTTAATAGAAATTGATCACGCGGTAGCGGGTGGATACATCAAAGGCTTTGTGGTTGCAAATTCTGCAGACTAGAATATTATGATATGCCATTCAATCTTTGCCTACGGTATCATGGTCTTTTGTGGGCCAGAAGAAGACTAGAAGAGCAAATCAAGACTGTTGTTACAGTTTTTCCAGGCTTGCTTGTGTTTTGAGTATTAATATTTACAAGAGCGAGTTCCAGTGGGTGAGGTTCCTAATATCAGCCTGTTGGCAGAGTTCTTTGGATGCAAGGTGAGCGTTCTGTCTTGTACATACGTGGGCCTTCCTTTGGGTGCGTCCCACCAGAAAACTTCTTGCTGGAGCGCAGTAGTAGAAATATTTGAAAGAATACCTTATCTAGTCTCCCTACCTATTTCATGTCCTTACCTGTTATTCCCGCTTTGGTTGCTAAACGCTTGGAGAAATTAGGAAGGAAGTTTCCATGGGAAGCTTCAGGGGAGGAGAAAAAGTTCCATCTAGTAAATTGGAAGCGCGTGTTTACTCCACTGAAAGATAGGGGTTTGGGCATCAAAAAGTTACGCCTTCTCAATACGACACAGCTTGCTGAATGGCAGTGGAGATTTATGGTGGAAAAGGGACTTTGCGGAGGAAACTGGCGGTGAGCAAATTTGGGTTGTGACAACGAGAAAGCTACTTGTAGCCAAGAGAAGTTTGTGAGGTACGGTGTCAGTCTTTGGGTTGGCATTAGTAAAGTGTTGGTTTCTTTGAAATATGTTCTTGGTTTTGAGACTGGGAGCAATATGGGAACGTTTTCAGTTAAGTCCTTATACACCCTGCTCTCTTCTACACAACCCAACAATTTCCCTTGGAAGGCCATTTGGCTAACGTTAGCTCCTCTTAAAGTCAGCTTCTTTTCTTGGGAAGCGGCACTGAATGCAGTGCTACGTGTGATAATTTGGGGAAACGCAAAAGAATTTATGTGAATTAATTTTTCTGCGCAAATCTAGTTAAGAGAGTGATACGACTAAGGCTATTTGGGACATGGTATTGGCTCTCTTTCATATCTCCTGGGTCATGCCTAGGACGACTATGGACATATTTTCGACTTAGTCCCTTCATAAGAAGGTAAAAGGAAGACAAACCTTGGACTGTAACTCCTCTGCACATCTTTTAGTTACTGTGGCTTGAAAGGAACAAGAGGGCATTTGAAGCAGAGGAGCTTTCACTGCAGAAGCTGAAGAACTCAATCCTGTCATCTGCACTTTTGTGGACTAAGTCTAACTGGGACAAGTTTATGGTTCTTTCGACAAATTTGGATATTGTATAGATAGTTACTTTTGTACAAGGATGCGGCACCTGCGGCACCTTTCATTATAAGAGGAAGCTATCAAAAAAATGGAAGTTACCTATTTTAGAAGATGGTTATTTACTCTTTGTTTTTTTTAGAAAGTTTTATGTTATAACATATAGTTGCTAAGTGGCATCATTTAGATGCGCAACTAGTCATCATACACACACACACACACACATATAACACACACATACATATATACACACACACACACATATATATATATGTATGTATATATATATGCGCTAGATTCCAAACCAAAACAAGCAAGGTAGGGTTGGTTATTAGCAAACTCTCCAAGACTAGCACTTGTATAGTGCTGCCAGATGTAAACCTCTCGCAATGAAATCAAACTGCTCACACTGAAGAAAACTCAACATTGAATCCATAGGTAGTATAAATACCTTGGAAAAAGGGCCGTCCACACGCGATCTGTGGACGGTTCAGATCTTTTTTTTGCGTTTTTTTTAAGTCCGTCCGCCACATAATGTGGCGGACGATATTTTGACCAAAATAACCTCGGGTTGAAGGAAACGCTACCGTGCTCATCCGCTACATTATGTAGCGGACGGCATAATGTAGAAACAGGTACGGTGTTGTTCTTTTCGCGCGCTCTCTCTCTCTCTCTCTCTCTCTCTCTTTAGTCCTTGTACTTTTCAAGCTGCAACGACCACGTCGCAAAGGAACTATCTAAGAAGCACGGACTCGGGTGCGGTGCGGATACGCGGATACGACATTTTTAAA
>JAVXUP010003254.1:0-77674 GCA_033070095.1 Escallonia herrerae | reverse complement strand
ATCTTATTTTCTGAACCCGGTTTTCACGTGTCAGTGATGGCATGTGTGACCTTATTCTGAATGGCTCTCTAGTGTCTGTCTCTGTACAATTATGTATTTTTGACATTTTGAAATTCTGTCTTGTACGAAAATATATTTTGACACTTAAAATTCTGTCTCGTATCTGTTCCATTAAAGTTTTGTACCTCCGAAATTTCGTTCTTCAGACATTTTTTTTTGTATCCCTTTTGGTTGGTTTGTTGAGCGACCTTACTGGGCATTTGGCTCACTTCCTTATTATTTTCTTTTCTCAGGTGATCAGTAAAAAGGGGACTGAATTGCAGGGCTAGCTGTGCGATTTAGAGCTAGTAATTTTATATCAGAGCCAATATTAGAAGTTAGTTTTGCATTTAGTTTGGTTATTTTTATAACGTACAATAGGACGACCTATGTGGATTTAGAATTTATTTTTGAACTCCGTGTCAGAGTAATTTGGATCATGTAAATGCGTTAGGCTACTATGATATTTATTGATGTATCTTTGGATTAATTAGTACATGCTCTGAATAACCATTTAGGGAGACTTTTTGAAATTCTTTTGAGATTTTTTGACTCTGTTATTTGATATTAACGCTCTAAAAAAATTCGGGGCGTTACAGATGTGATGTACCAGATTCAGCAATTATCTTCATTTTAAATATAATCGGTGATGTAATCACTTATATCAAGGATAAAGCACAAGAAATCGTTAAATCGTAGCTAAACGGTAAAGTTTCACCAAACGACCAATTGTCATTGATATTCAAGTAAATTATTACACACTCATCAAAAATCCAATTTGAAATCTGGGGATTACATTTACTACCCTAATAAAACCCCCTGGCTCATCAAAATGTAACCTGAAGTTGGCCTCTCTAATCGCTTGCGCTTTTCACCAACATCAATGACTCGGCCCAATAACGTACCACGCTGCTCACGTAGCCCAAAGACTTAAACATTGCTGTTTGATATGGCAAATTCTTAACGTGCGTCTCTCACTTTGGGCTGAGTCTTATTTGTAGACCCCCAATCTGGCCTACCTTTGATCCACAATAAGATCATCCTATGGGCCTTCAACATAGGACATAAAAGTGCATGCACGTATAAAATTCCAACTAGTTGTTTGTGGAGACCAGCCCAAGTGGTCAAATAACCCTTTTTACTGGCTTCCACCTTGAAGGTTAGACGCCTAATTTCTCGCCGAAAATGGTAGATTGATAGCTGGAGAAGTCAAGGAGAGGCACCGCCTTGACTGTTTCCCCATGGCCACGAACTAGTGATCTTGACTGCAAAATTGGAAACTTCCTTTGGAAATGATTTTCTCTCTATAGCACTAAGGCACTTAGGTTACAGTGTGCAGTCTATGAAAACAAAAGTGGGCACTATCTTTACAACACCAGAATCTGATGGTGAAAGTACATCAGAAGATAAAGAGGAACACATCCATCATAACTGGGAAGCCTTCTGGGGCTCGAATCAGATTACGGAGCTTACAAAGATTGAACTAGGAAAAAGGCATATGGACAAGATGGGAACGAGTGCACAGAGTAAATATATCCAATGTAAAAAATATCAAATTTTATCTAATAGCCTAGGCTAATTTGTTTGAGCTGAAATTGAGAAAATATCATTTGCTATTACATAAGATAGCTTTTAGAGTTTTACTGCAACAACATTTTACTCCAAAAACATTTTAAGGATGTTTTCTCATGCAGTTATGCGTTGCTGGGTAACAGTTGAAGTGCAGCAGTGGTCGCTCCGTTGCCATGTTATCTATTCGCTGAACTATTGTGAGTTTGATAGAGGAAATATAGCAAGATATTGAGCTTTGGAAAACTGAAAGAAAAAGATATTGTTGACCTTTGCCGTAACGTGCAGAAGTTTTTGGACATGCAAGCCATAACACTTTATAATGCACTAGAAATTCTATCCAGTAATTAGGTCTCGTACTTTGTGACAAAGAAACCATGTAAGGTTTAGTTTGGTCCATGCTAAACTTCTTTGTACGCGTCAGCTTTAACCATGGAATTTGGTTGCAGAACCGTAACGGTTGGGAAATCTCACAACACTTTTTATCGAATATTGAATATAAGTGTGCATTCCGTCAAACTACGCCCCTTGGTTATTCCCTAATGGTAAGGACTTAGCTGGAATTATCCCTATGTCAACAAGTGAAGGATCAGGGGGAACACTTGGATATTAGTACGTGTAAATTATGTTGAAAGAAGTTAAAAGGAGCTGCAGAATGGAAAAAGAAAAAGAAAAGAGGCAGCTAAAGTGTCAAGGTAACTGATTACATACAGCACAGTTATTAGAATAACTACAGCCAGAAATGATGACAACATTTAAGTAAGTTTTGGAATGCATGACTAACAAATCATACTGGGAGAAGTACATAAATCATATTACAACTGCAGACAGACAGTTTCAAACTTGGAAAAGAGGAATGAGAGAACAAATAGCTTGTATGAAAGTAAGTACGAGCAATATGATGGCTGCCACAGTGGAAGCAATCATCCACGGTGTATGGCAATAATCTCGTTTCAACGTTGCCTTCCATCTGTGCCAGGGTTCATTGTAGTACTCTCTCAGGTCTACTGCAACATGGTAAAAATAGTAGTTGGGAGTCCGCAATGCACACTGCATCCCAAGGTTGTTAAAGAGAGCCGCCACAGCCGAGCTGTCACCCAACAAGCACTCTATAATGCCATTCTTAACGAGTAAATCCACATCTTTAGAACTGTCTATAAGTTCATCCATGAAGAAAATATATTCTATCACATAGCTATCAGATGGATAAAGGCAATGCTCAAGGGCAACTAGGTTTCTCAGTACAATTTCCGTATCGTCATCCGCTTGGATAAGTGGAATTTCCAACACTCCTTTCGAATACTTTACGTCGAGTAAGCAATCACTTGAGCCCCTCTTAAAATATATTCCTGCTTCCTTAAGTTTTGCTGCACCGCCTATAGGAATGTACGGTTCTGTCCCCACTGGTGATTTTAGCCTTAGGGTTGATGGTAGGTGCCATGTCCTTACCAAATCAAGAAAATGCTTCGGTTTCAATTCTGGATATAGGTGTTTCAGGACATTGCATATCCTTGTGTCGAAGTCCCCGGCAGGCATTAGATCAGTAAAGTACGTCATACTAAGCTCCAGAAATTTGGTGTCCTTGAATGCTGTGGTGTATAGGTCATCAATAAGAAAGAACGGAATCTGATTTTCAAGTAGAATCATATCGGTCATTACGTCAAGTATCAACTCAGGGCTAGACAAATAATCAGTTTTCCTGAGAAAATCATACCTAGTGCCCCTCAAGAAAGCCTCAATGATGAAACAACTATCGAGGAGAAGTATTTTTACGAATTCATCATCAGTAAGCTCAAGTTCTTCCGCATAACAATTTCTAGCTCTATCTTTATGCTTCTCTATCACACTAATACAAGCCTCCAAACTCATCTCTGTTCGATTAATAAATGCCTGCAAGTATCCCGGTTTATGCTTTTCCATTGCCGCTAACTCCTTTTTCCCGTGATGAAGAGGTCCAAGCGATACGCTTTGAGGTGTGTACATTTTTTCGTTTACTGCGCGTAGTCTAGTAGGAGCTCTACAGATTGAACGATCGTCGTGAATTGGATGGAAGCTATGGATCATTTCTTGAATGGAAGTTGTCAATGGAGCGTGAGGATCTTCGATATCAACTGAAATGTCTCTCTCTTCTTCTCTTGTGTTACTTGATGTGTCCATTTGATGGTCTCTCTTTTGCCTCTCTATTTACTGTCGAAGTTATAGGAAGAAGAAGATATAATTAGCACGATGCCTTCGTCATTATTTTCCCTCCAGAAGTAGAGTTTTGGTGGCACTGTTAAAGTGCCACTAATATCTTACTTGCGTATTCACTAATCATATTAGCGACAACTTTTTGCACTACAACGAAGAGTTTGTCCACCGCATAAAGACTTGCGCATAGACGTGAACAAATCTCCACTTGCAAAACGCACTCAAATCAAGAGAAGACAAGGACGTAAGGGGTTTATCCCTGCCGATCGGCGATCCATACATACAAGAATTTCTTTACGGTGCATAGACATGCACCGTAAAGAAATTCTTGAACTGAAGAGGGGACTGAATGATAGAGGTGAGTGAGACACGCGAATATGATTATTGTCAAAGTAATGTAGGGGGTTGTAGGCTCAATGCTTCCACCACTTAGGGCAAATGCTCCTACACGATTCTCATTGGGCGATGACTCACGAGGCTTGCCAAGTCAGATAAAAATATCAGATAGAACACACAAGACATTAATTGTGACAATTAGGCAAATATTGGAATAGTACATTTCCCAGGAACCAATTAAACAACTCAAAAAAAAAAATAAAATAAGAAAATTACATTAAATTTACAGAAGTACATATTAAAAAATACAAACTTGACTATATGTGTAGTATTTATATAGGATGGTGCATGTGGGTGCATGGGTAGTTGAATGATTTTCTAGAATGTACATGTATGTTCTTTGGGTATTTTTATTTTGGTTCATGTATGGTGTATCCAGATAGTAGTGTTAATAATATAGTGTCTCTAGAGTTGTAACTCAGGTACAAGTGGATTATTTTCTAAATAAAAAACTTGATGTTTTTGGAGCATTTAAGAAATATAAAGCACTTCTTGATGAATAAAGTGGCTATGAGATAAAATCCTTAAGGTCCAATAAGGCGAATTCACTTCAAATGGTTATATTAAATTTTGTGAATCATATGGTATTCGTGGTTCTTTAATGGTTCCTAGCACGCCACAACATAATGATGTTGCCTAGAGGAAAAATAGAACAATCTTGAATATGAATCAAAGCATGTTGAAAAGCCAGGAGATATCGAAAATTTTTTGGGCCGAAGCTGAATTGTGTGCAGTTTATCTATTAAATCGCTACCTCACCAAAAATGTCACGGATCAAACACCTCCAGAAGCGTGGAGTGGTATGAGGTGCTGGCATTCTTATTTTTTTGGGGCTTATGTCTTGTTATTTGGAACTTGAGGTGAAGCAAATGACGGACTACATTTTTATGTCCCGGGAAGGCTATGCAAAGAAGGTCCTTAATAGGTTCCAAATGCTTGATTCCAAACCCATGAATACACCCATGGCATGTGGAGTTAAGTTGACAAACTTGATGATGGAGAAAAAGGTGGATTTTACACCTTTTAAGAGTCTTGTAGCAAGTTTAAGGTATGTAACTTGCATAAGGCTCGAGATTCTTTTCTCAGTGGGACTAGTGAGCCATTACATGGAAGCTCCCTCTTCGATCTACATGAAAGTGGCTAAGAAAAATACTCCGTTAACTAAAAGGTACTCTTGACTTCGGATTATTCTATGAATCCTCTAGCAACTTAGAGCTCTTGTGATATTGGGGGGGGGGGGGGGGGGGGTGGGGGGGTTGCAATGATAGAAAAAGCATAAGTGGGTTTTGTGTTTTCCATGAGAGACATGCAATTTCATGGAGTTCGAAGAAGCAACCCATTGTGGCATTAACGATGTGTGTCTCCGAGTATTTTGTTGCTACTTCTTGTGCTTGCCATGTTATTTGGCTTAGAAGGTTGTTGAAGGAAGTTCATTTACCACAAGTGGAGGCTACTAAAAAATTCAATTGACAACAAATCTGCTCAAGCTCTAGCAGAAAATCTCGTCTTTCAGATCGAAGCAATCATATAGATACGAGGTATCACTTTATCCAAGATTGCAGTGCCAAGAACGAAGTACAACTCAACTTCTTCAAGTTACTTGACCAAGTCACTGATATTTTACCAAGCCCCTCAAGTATGATGTTTTTCGTAAAATGCAGACCTTACTTGTAGTCACCAAGAAAATCAAGTTTATGGAGGAGTATTTGAAATATAAACTAGACTTTATGTACCGTGTTTGTATTTATGATGGTGCATGTGTAGATGCATAAATTTCTTGACTGTATCATGTATGTTCTTCGAGTCTTTTCATTTAGATTCATGTACAGTGTATCTAGACAATAGTATCATCAATGTGGTGTTTCTACAAATGTAACATGAGTTTTATATAAATTTATGTACCAAACCATATTGGATCAAGTGAATTCAAGCAATGCAAAGTCCTCTTCCTTCTCTCTAGTAAGTGTGCTTATAAGTGACCATCTTTCAAAAGTATAGTAGTAAGAGAACAAGAATGTTATAGTAATATCACTTTGAACATATAGAAGCACTCACAAACTGTAGAGAGGTTCAGATTCAAGTGTTCCATCGAAGCATACTTTGGTAATGATCCTATGATGTGATAAAAAAATAAATAAAATAGAAGAAAGTTACATTAGATGTTGAGTTTAGAAAACAACCTTGTAAGGTAGGTGGAATAGATGGTCTGAAAGCTCAGCTATGTGATCGTTTCGGGAGAGACAACCTTATGGCTCGTGAATTTGAAATGATGGACATCGGACTTATGTCTTATTATTTGGGACTTGAGGTGAAGCGAAGGGAGGATGGCATTTTTATGTTGACAAGAAGGCTATGCGACCGGTAGCCCTTAAATAGTTTCAAATGCTAGATTCAAAATCCTAATACACCTATGGAATGCTGAGTAAAGTCGACAAAACTTGATGATGGAGAAAAAACATGGATTCTACACTTTTAAGTCTTGTGGGAAGTTTAAGGTACTTAACTTGCACAAGTCCTGATATTTTTTTCTCCATTGGACTAGTGATGAAAGCGGCTAAAAGAATACTCTTAGCTAAAAGTACTCTTGACATTGGATTACTCCATAAGTCCTCTAGTAACTTTGAGCTCTTGGGTTATTGTGATAGTGATTTTGCCGGAGATATAGATGATATAAAATGCGCAACCAATTTTGTGTTTTTGATGGGAGACAATGCAATTTCATGGTGTTTGAAGAAACAACCTATATTGGCATTATCAACTTGTGAGTTCGAGTATGTTGCTCCTACTCCTTTGTGCTTGCCATGCTATTTCTCTTAGAGGGTTGTTGAAGGTACTTCATTTACCGCAAGAGGGGGCTATTGAAATTTTGATTGACAATAGATTTACTCAAGCTCTAGCAGAAAATTTTGTCTTTCATGATTGAAGCAAGTTTATAGATACGAAGTATAATTTCATTTAAAATTACATTGCCAAGAATGAAGTACAACTCAAGATCATCAAGTCACTTGACCAAGTCGCTAATATTTTTACCAAGCCCCTCATGTATGATGTTTTTCACAAAATCTGGACCTTACTTGGAGTTGTTAAGAAAGTCAAGTTCAAGGGAGAGTACTAGAAAAGGCCCAGCCGTGTGTTTGTTTTGATAGATAACCCCACCAACATTACAATGGCTTCACACACTTCGCTGTCTCAACGTGCATTGTTAAAGGGCATAGTCTATTTTTTTTTAAAGTTGAAGAAGGCCCTTTACGGCTTTAAGCAAGCATCACAGGTGTGGAATAACCGAATTTGGTATATGTAATAGAAGGACTTTGGAATCTTGTTATTCGTATCATCTTTTCTTTCTATCCTTTCACCAGTCACAACGATCGACGGTCAAAATTTACTATGGTAAAGTTCATATACTCAATTTAAACATTATTTTCCTTGTTGTCAAAGGGGATTTGTCGATATACCCAGCTAGATATTAAGGGACAAAATTCAAATTGGACTTGTTGCTACTAAAAAGTTAACCAGAAACCACAGCCTAGAATGATGACCTATAAGTCTAAAAAAGTGTGACCGCTGGGTTTGAGTTCCGGTGGGTGAACTCTATGATGCTAAAATCAGAGTGCAACTACAAGATAGGACTCTAAAAAAGCTAGAACATGATGGTGTTTGTGTGTGAATGGTTGTTTGTATATCAGGGGGAGCACCTCTTATGTAGGCATAAGTGTTGGAACCCTAGTAGAATAAGGAATGATGGTTGTGCTTAGGCCATATCCTTGGGGATCAAGTTAGAATTCTTTTAAATCCTAATTCATGAATATGATAACTACTATTGTCAGAGTTGTCAAGTTAGGCTGGGCATGGCATGGGTCACCTGCTTATTCGAGGCCTGTTTTTAGCTATTGCAATGCCCTTTGCTTTTGATGACACTTATTAGGTAATTGAAAGCAAAAATCGTGAGAGTGTAGGTAATTAATTCAGAATATCTTTTCAGAAAAATAACAACCTCGTTAAACCCTTAGGAATTGGCTACTAAGTCATCCTACTCGTATTGTCTGGTTAGACAAGCTGCTCAGGAGCTGTGCTCGGGCAAGTTATTCAATATGTCTATGTAGGATTAAATCTATGCAGACCTTCAACTGAGATACACTGCTCAGCAAGTCTATGCAGCATCAAATCTGCACCGACCTTTTGCTTTGGTTTCACGACTCGGCACATTTGTGCAGTATCAAATTTGCATGAACCTTCTGCTCGGGCGCATAGTTCAAGCTCGGAAGTTCATTTACCACAAGTGGAGGCTATTGAAAATTTGATTTACAACACATCTGCTCAAGCTCTAGAAAAAAATCTCATCTTTCATGATCGAAGCAACCATATAGATACGAGATATCACTTCATCCAGGATTGCATTGCCAAGAATGAAGTACATCTCAAGTTCGTCAAGTCACTTGACCAAGTCATTGATATTTTTACCAAGCCCCTCAAGTATGATTTTTTTTTTTGTTTGTAAAATGTGGACCTAACTTGGAGTCATCAAGAAAGTCAAATCTACGGAGGAGCATTTGAAACATAAACTCGACTTTATGTATCGTATTTGTATTTATGATGCACATGAATAGGTGCATAAGTTTCTAGACTGTATCATGTATGCTCTTCGGATCTTTTCATTTTGATTTATGTATACTGTATCTAGGCAATAGTATCATCAGTGTCTCTACAATTGTAACTTGGGTATTATATAAATCCATGTTCCAAACCATTTTGGATCAAGTGAATTCAAGCAATAGAAAGTCCTCTTCCTTCTCTCTAGTAAGTGTGCTTGTGAGTGACCATCTCTTCAAAAGTATAGCAGTAAGAAAACAAGAATGTTGTATTACTATCACTTCGAACATATAGAAGCATCCACAAACTATAGACAGGTTCAGATTCAAGTGTTCCATTGAAGCAAACTTTAATAATGATCCTATGACATGATAAGAAAAATAAATAAAACAGAAGGAAGTTTGTTGAGTTTAGAAAATGAACCTTGTAAGGAAAGTGAAATAGATGGTCTGAAAGGCTCAGCTATGTGATCGTTTCGGGAGAGACAACCCAATGGCTCATGAATTTGAAGTGATGGACACGGGACTTAAGTCTTATTATTTGGGACTTGAGGTGTAGTGAATGGAGGATGGCTTTTTTATGTTCACAAGAAGGCTATGCGACCAACAGTCCTTAAATAGTTCCAAATGCTAGATTCCAAACCCTTGAATACACCCATGGAATGTTGAATAAAGTCAACAAAACTTGATGATGGAGAAAACATGGATTCTACACTTTTAAGTCTTGTGGAAAGTTTAAGATACTTAACTTGCACAGGTCCTTCTATTCTTTTCTCCATTGGACAAGTGAATATTCTGTTAGCCGAAAGTACTCTTGACATTGGATTAGTGCATAAATCCTTTAGCAACTTTGAGCTATTGGGTTATTGTGGTGATTTTGCCAGAGATATAATTGACATAAAAAGCACAACTAATTTTGAGTTTTTGATGGGAGACAATGCAATTTCATGGTGTTTGAAGAAGTAACCTATAGTGGCATTATCAACTTGTGAGTCCGAGTATGTTGCTGCTACTTCTTTGTGCTTGCCATGCTATTTCTCTTAGAGTGTTATTGAAGGAACTTCCTTTACGGCAAGTGGTGGCTATTGAAATTTTGATTGACTATAGATCTGCTCAAGTTCTAGTAGAAAATTTTGTCTTTCATGATTGAAGTAAATATATAGATACGAGGTATAATTTCATTCAAGATTGCATTGCCAAGAATGAAGTACAACTCAAACTCATCAAGTCACTAATATTTTTACCCAGCCCCTCATGTACGATGTTTTTCACAAAATCCGGACTTTACTTGAAGTTGTCAAGAAAGTCAAGTTCAAGGGAGAGTAGTAGAAAAGGCCCAGCCGTGTGTTGATTTCGAGAGAGAACCCCGCCAACATTACAATGGCTTCACACACTTGCTGTCTCAACGTGCATTGTCAAAGGGCATAGTCTATTTTTTTTTAAAAGTTGAAGAAGCCCCTTTATGGCCTAAAGAAAGCATCAAAGGTGTGGAATAGCCGACTTTCACTACAAGAAAAAAGGCTTTTAGCGACGAATAAATCCATCGCTAAAACTTTTAGCGACGGATATACCGTCGTTAAAAGTTCCTCGTATAAAAGCCCGTTACTAAAAGTTTGGCGACGAAATTTTCAAATCCTTCGTTTAATATTGCACTTTTTGCGACGACTCGAGCAAGTTATTCAATTTTGCACTCTTTGGTATATGTAATAGAAAGACTTTGGAATCTTGGTATTCGTATCATCTTATGTTTATATCTTTTCACTAGTCACAACGACTGGTAGTCAAATTTCTTTACGTTAAAGTTCGTATACTCAATTTAACCATTTTTTTTCTTAATTGTCAAAGGGGATTTGTCGATAAAACCAGCTAGCTATTAAGGGACAAAATTCAAATCGGACCTGTTGATACTGAAAAGTTAACCGGAAACCACGGTCTGGAAAGATGAGCTGTAAGATAAAAAAGAGTGACCGTCGGGTTAGAGTTCCGGCATGTGAACTCTCTGATACTTAAGTTAGAGTACAGCTATAAGATAGAATTCTAAAAAAGCTAGAACATGATGGTGTTTCTGTATGAATGGTTGTTTGCATACCAGCTGGAACCTTAATAGAATAAGGAATTGTGGTTGTGCTTAGGCATTATCTTTGGGGATCAAGTTAGTGTTCTTTTAAAATCCAAATTCATGAATAAGGTAACTACTTTTGATGACGCTTATTAGGTAATTGAAAGCAAAAATGGTGATAGTGTTTTGGTAATTAATTCGAAATATCTATTCAGAAAATAACTGCCTCGAGAAACCCTTAGAATATGGCTACTAGGTCATCCTACTCCGATTGTCTGGTCAGACAAGCTGCTAAGGATCTGTACTCGGGCGAGCTGTTCGGTAAGTCTATATAGGATCGAATCTGTTCAAACTTTTAACTCAGATGCACTGCTCAACAATCTATACAGCATCAAATCTGCACCGACCTTCTGCTTGGTTTCACGACTCGACACGTTTGTGATGCATCAAATTTGCACAGACCTTCTGCTCGGGAACACGGTTCGAGCTCGGGCACATGGTTCAAAAATATGGTGTCTTGGAGCATGTATGCACGATGAGCATGCTCCGACATGCTGCTGGGGAGCTACGCTCGGGCGAGTTGTCCGGCAAGGCTGTGTGGTGGAAAATCTACACGGACCTTTTGTTCGGACGCACTGTTCGGCGGAGGGAGTCTTAGAGCAATATCTGCTTAGACCCTCTGCTCATACAGGCTGTTAGACAGAAGTGGTAAGCCACAAGTTTGCTTAGATTGTCTACTCGGATAGATTGTTGGGCAGGCGTGCTAGCAGACGTAGTCGCTAGAAGTTTTTCGGACGAGCTCTTGAATGCTTCGTCTAAGACATTTTTGCTACAGCTGCCTGTCCGAGAGCCGTGCTTCCATATGATCGTGCTGTGACGGGGTGATCGGTCGTAAGCTCTTTTGAAAGTTGACGGTGTGAAGTTCTGCCAAGGTGTCTGCTCAGAAGTCATGCTCAAATAGTATAGTGCTCAACAGACCTCTTGGACTTAAGCTGTTGGGAGCTTAAGTTTAGGAATGCTACCGAAGGTCTTTCTGATAGACATGCTCGAATAGCATTGTGCTCTCTTGGACTCAAGCTCTTGGGAACTTGAGTTTGAGACTCTACCAAGGTGTCTCCTTAGGAACCATGCTCGGATAGCATTGTGCTCAGACAGACCTTTTGGACTTAAGCTGTTGGGAGCTTAAGATTAAGAATTCTACCAATATGTCTACTCGGGAGCTATGCTCAGAAAGCTTTGTGCTCAGAAAGCTTTGTGCTCGAACAAACCCTTTGAACTTAAGTTCTTGGGAGCTTAAGTTTGCTAGGTAGCCATACTCGGATAACATTGTGCTCGAACAAACCCCTATTGACTTAAGCTCTTGGGAGCCTGAGGGTTTTCTAGATTCTTCCTATGACATCATTTTTTGGCTTTTTCATTTTTTTTTCATTTATCCTTTGGCGGGAATAAACCATCCTTTGGCCGGGTCAAATCTCATGTCTTGAGATTGTGACACGTATTGGAATTTGAACGGTTGTCCCAAAAAATGGAAACAGTTTCCTAAAAACTTTCTTTATATTGGGATGATAATCTTCATTTGCAACTCACTCTTCATTTATTCAAGTGTTTGATCTTCTCATCAAGTAAATCTCCTTCCGTTTCTCTTATTTTCCATTTACTTTAGCTTTCTACTACACAGTTTTCCATTCCATAGTAGTGTCATGCTACTTCTTCTGATTAGCTCTATGGGAGAGGAAGCAGAGGTGAATAGCTCCTCGTCATCTCATGGAGAGGCCTCCACCTCTAGAGTCGGGATCGAAGCTTCAAGTCCTCACCTTAGGCAACCTCAGGCTTTTACAGACGAATTAGGAGAGACCAAGGTTAGGGCTGCGGAAAAAGCTATTCACAGAACATGGTTCACTACAGATGATAAGAACAATAAGATGCTTAAGAGCGAAGTAAAAGAACTCTTAAAAGAGTTTCCCTTGCCTCAAGTTATTCTTTTAGGCCTTCAGAGATGCAAGAGGCGGCATCCTATATGACTGAGACCGAGACGTGTATGTATAAAGGACAGGTGAAGTTTAGTTTAGATTCCCTTTTTATCATTTCACCATGTAGCATTCTTCAACCATTATAAGATGGTGCCAAGCCAGCTTAGCCCCAACGGTCTGAGAAAGTTAGCAGGTTTGATTTACTTAGTGCAGACTTCTGGATTCAAGTTTAAGGGGGAAGGCATTATGAAGATGCATTTCTGCGTGTGATTTGTTAAGAACATTACTAAAGGCCTTAGGTGGTATTACGTTCACAACAAGCATAGGATTTTTAAGGGTGTGCCTAGCTTCTACAAAGGCTGACATTCTAGGTAGGGTAAACCTTATGAATTTCCTCGGACGTGAAAAGATTTTTATAAAGAGATAGAGAAGCTCTTGATGCACTCACAAAGAGGCTTTTTTATCACATCTGATTGAAAGGTGGTCTTTCGATAGCCGACCCCCTTATTCATGAAGAACTGCAATACTGCCGCATTCTGCCTCATAGACCCCTCGTGAAAAATGTTGAGAGTTCCATAGAAGAGGAGGGACCGTCTATTTCAAGAATGAGCATCTCTTGATTAGAGTTGGAAACTTCGGTAGGACTTAAGTGTCTTTCTACACTTTAGATCTATTTTAAATATCTGTTTTCTCGACTCTAACAATTTTATCACTCAACTTTTGTAGAAGTTGCTAGCGGAAATGAATTAGGAAAAGGGACGAAAGGTGGATTCTTCTAACTGCTTTAAAGACAAGCCTCAAAGGGGAAGAGGAAGAGAAAAGCTACTAGAGACTTGCCTCTACTCCACAAGAAGACTAGGACCTCTCGACTCGGTCACCTCTTCGTATCATTAAGGGTGTCTCAATTGAGGAGGACCCAATCTTTCGGCCTTAGTGGACAATCAGGAAGGCAGATTTGGGGATTCTAGATGCCCATGTTTTTTACCAGCACTTGGCCTACAACATTCTTCCTCGTGACAAAGGAATCCTGGATAATCAAACGCATGAGACCTTTGCTCTTGCCAATGCTCAAGCAACGTATAATTCAAGAATAGCTTATGTTTTTATCAAAGTTCCTTCTTCGTGCTATTTGTAAGTCTTCTAACTTTTCTTCTTTCTCAGTCGTAACCTCGTTGCAGCCAATTGCTTGAGTATTTCCAAGTGGTTCGGGAGGTGGCCGCTGAGGCAGAGAGGGAAAAGAGAGAGGCGATTGCTAAGGCTCAGTTTTCGGACAAGCTGTCTGAAGATGTGTTATCCTAGAGGGCAGAATTGGTCTCGAAGCTTAACAAGCTCCATAAGAAGTATGGCAGAGCCACGAAGAATGAATTGGAGGTGGCTAACAAGGCCATCCAGTCTTTCTTAGATGGCATATAGCTGGCGATGAGTGGGTGAAGAGCCGGATAGATCATGGCCTAGATATTTTTGAACAGAGCTAGCTTCTGGAATTCCAGGAGTTAATCCCTCTGAAGTTCTCTGAGCTTCCTCCGGGTGACATTGTCGTGCCTATGTTTGGATCGCCTTCCTCTGGTAGCTAATTTAACTTTTTAACAATGAATTATTATTATTATTTACTTTCCCAGCGTCGATATATTTTTAGGGACAAATAGTAAAGCGGGATAGTGGAACAACTGTTAAAATTTTTCCTAACACGTATTTATCGTAAATAATTTCATTTTGGACTGTTTCACAAGAATTAAGGTTCCGGTAAATTTTTTAGCGACTAATGAAGCTCAAGGGGGTTTTTGGTAAATTGCCTGACTATGGTTTTTGGGTGCTCATGTATGTATTGGGTACTTGTGTGCTCATCTCTATGTGTGTGTACTGTGTAATGGTGTGTGCATATATGGGTGTGCTGAGTGAAATGGTGTGTGTGTGTGTGTGTGTGTTGGACAGAAAGGTAAAGACAAAGGGAGAAGGGGGGCTGTCAAACAGCCTCATTAATGGGTATATATGTGTAGTTGTGTGAGTAAGTGGTGTGTGTGTTCAACTGTGTGTCTAGTGTGTGAGGCAGTGGGTGATCAGCTAAGAAGCACAGGTACGGGTGCGGGTGCGGATACGACACGGGTACGGATACGCGGATACGACATTTTTAAAAATTTTAGGATACAGGTGCGGCGGGGATACGGCAAATATTATATATATAATATATGATATATAAATATTTTTACTATGTACAACTAGCATTTAATTTCTAAATCAAATACAATACCATTCAACAGTAATCCAAACCATCAAAATCAAATACATAATAACCACCACCAAATACATCATATTCATAACAAAAGTAGCAACATAGCATCAAAGTTCAAACTATCAAACAAACAAAGTACTCCATCAAGTATCTAAGGGTTCCATGACCACAACATTTTCATCTTCGTCTATCTTTCCATCACCATCATCCGTAAAAAGTATGG
The DNA here is from genome assembly GCA_033070095.1 of Escallonia herrerae. Taxonomy (NCBI): domain Eukaryota; kingdom Viridiplantae; phylum Streptophyta; class Magnoliopsida; order Escalloniales; family Escalloniaceae; genus Escallonia; species Escallonia herrerae. Next base: position 62,409 of record JAVXUP010003254.1, on the reverse strand, counting down.
CCTTCAACTCCGGCTCATCAAGTAAAAGCTCCGCAACCGCAGGTACACCAACATCATCCACAATACCAAATTGATCTCCTCCAACGTCTCACATTTTTGTAGGTCCTTGTGCATATTGTGGATATCTTCTTGAGAGAAGACGGAGATTGCTATGAATGAAAACCAAGTCCTCCGCACGTTGAGGCGTCAACTTGTTCCTTCTTAACGAATGCACCAAGGAGTAAGTACTCCAATTCCTCTCAACACAAGACGACGAAGCGAGTTGTTGAAGTAGTTCTAAAGCTAGAGTTTGGAGCATAGGTGCATGGGGACCGTGGCACGACCACCAATTATGAGGACTCATAATAGCCTGGTCATTGATGGAATCGATATCACTAAAGTGTTCGCTCTTAGAAGAAAATTGAGCAAACTCAGTATCGACCTTTGAACGATCTGTCGGATTTGGAAAACACCTCCTGACGCATTTTTGCCTTTCAATATAAATCTCGGAATCCTTGTGAGGAGGAACACGAGTGGGATCCTCACTAAGCCATTCATCACTATAGTACTTTCATAAACACGTTAAACAAATAAATTAAAAAAAATTCAGATTCACGCTTTACTACTAAAAAATTCAGATTTAAACTTTTCTTATAATAGCGCGAAAGTTACCTCGGATTCAAAGAATGTGCCATACAAGGAAGTGGCGTGTTGTTCTTGTTCCAACGATCGACAAGAATGGTATGAACCACGTCATAGAAGGTAGACTACTCATCCTTCCTCTTCCCCTCCTCTCTATATATTGCACATTTCACCTTCTCAATCATAGTATCCCACAAATCATAAATCAAGTGAAGACAAGGCATATCCGTATCACATTGTCGAAGCATGTCATAGATAGGAGAAGTAAAAGCAATTATGTAGTTGATCTTATCTCACCAAACCTCATCAAGAACCATATCCCTCACAAATCTCGCCTTTCCAACATCATCTTCCCGATACGATGACCAATCCTCGCTAATCACCATAGTTTGGAGACTTTGCTTCAAGAGCTTGAATCTCCTAAGCATCACAATAACACTAGCAAACCTTGTATCGGCCACCGAAAGCAATTTCATAGTAGAATACTTGTTAAAGATGGCTAAACTCATGGAATGATTCATGATGAAAATTTTAATTTGCATTACATCACCATAAACTTATGTGATTCAAGAGCATTCATCATAAGTTATTTGATTGTTATCCGCATTCTTTGCCGCACAAATGTTTTTCAAGGCAAGATTTAATGTATGCACCACACAAGGAGTCTAAAATATAGTTCGAAATTGTGCTTTTACCAATTGCCCGGCCGCCTTGCAATTAGGAGCATTGTCCGTAATTACTTGGACAACATTTTCGGGACCCATGTCATTAATCACCTCCTTGAACAAAGCGGCAAGGAAAAATTTGTCCTTAACTTCCCCTGAACAATCCACCGCCTTAAGAAACATAGGCCCACCTTCCGTTACCGCCATGCAATTAATTATCGGCCTCCTTTGCGGGTCACTCCATCCATCACTCACAAAAGTCACGCCCTTTTCCTTCCATGTGGTTCGAATAGGTTGTAACAAATTTAGAATATTTGCCTTATCCTTTTGTAAAAGAGTTGTCCTTAACAAGTTGTAATCCGGAGGCAAATAACCCACAAGAGAGTTAGAGGCGGCAAATGCATATGAACTCACGTAGTATGGATTCCTAGCTAGGTGAAATGGCAAACCCCCAGAATAATACATCCTAGCAATCTCGGAGTACAAGCGATCTCTTTTAGCAATATTAAAGCAATCCATGATTGGATTGCTTCCTTCTTGACTTCCACTAGCTCTTCCACTGGTACTTCCACTTGTACCACCCTTTCGCTTCTTAAGGGGAATACCGCTTTGGAAAAATGTGCTTGTTCCACCTAAAGAGTTACTTGGTGGAAAAGGCGGAATCAATGGAGCACTTTGCTTTATTTTCTCAAGCACGAAATCCTCTAATTTTCGCAATTGGTTGATCTCACTAGGTGTCACTTTTTTACATGGTTCAACTCCCGTTCCTTTAATCTTCAACAAATGAGCCCTAACTCGAGTGTACGAGCTATTAGAAGCCTTGCCACATAGATTGCACTGCCATCTCACATTTCCACCCCCTTTACCATCCTTTTCAAGCCTAGTCACATACTTCCACAATGGTTTTGTCTCATCATTACCAAGACCATAAGTAGGGGTAGCAATACTATCTGAAGTTGTTGACATATTTGGCTTTAATTTAAGCCTTCAAACCTTAAACACAAAACAAAAAAAAAAACAGTCACAATGGTCCAAGTAAAAAAATACACTGTCACAGCAAAATCAAAAAAAAATTTGATTTGAGAAGTGAGACTATAATTACACAAAAACATTAAACATTCCACATTATTCAAGTCTCAGCAGAAACCAAGAACAAAAAAATATTGAAGACATAGGAAGACAGAAAGGAAGTCAGAGACATTAGACATACCTTCGAAGCAAAGCTGCCGGAGGTGAGTAGGGTGGTCGTGAGTGGTCGTCGGTGTCGAGGGAGGTCGCCAGTGTGTCTAGGGATGTCGCGGCTACTGCGATCTCTCTTTCTCTCTATCAGACAAGACCCGTGCCCTAATTTGGTAAGTATCATTGATTTTATGTTTACACCCCAAAAAAAATTAAGTTTTGTGTATCAACCCCCGAAATTATCTTCTGGATATTATGTTTTCAACCCCCGAAGTGTCGGATCTGCCAAACCGTATCTGAGCCACACCTGAATTTTTGTAAATGAAAAAATAAATGGAAATTAACGGGTGCGCACCCGACACGCACCCGAGCCGCACCCAAGGGGCACCCGTGTCTGATGCGCACCCGACCCTGATACTCCTTTCCTTTTGAAGCACCCATGCTTCATAGGTGATCAGAGAGTGCTGTTTGTATGTGAGTTTATTTCTTGAGAAGAAGACTGCGTAGAATGAGGAAGAACAAGAAAGTGAACTGGTTTTTGGGTGTGGTAGGTGTAAAGGATTAGCGTTAGATTTGATGCAAGTGTTTGGAGGTGCTAGGTAATCATTGGCATGTCAAATTTTATGGTAAAATACCTTAGGCTGTGTTAGAAATTGTGGCAAATTTATATAATTTTATGATATCGTATGAAATTTTAATATTTTTTGTAATTTCAGATTTGTAAAATTCTTTTGGAGACCTTAAACCCTGAAAAGATTTTTATAAAGAGATAGAGAAGCTCTTGATGCACTCACAAAGAGGCTTTTTTATCACATCTGATTGAAAGGTGGTCTTTCGATAGCCGACCCCCTTATTCATGAAGAACTGCAATACTGCCGCATTCTGCCTCATAGACCCCTCGTGAAAAATGTTGAGAGTTCCATAGAAGAGGAGGGACCGTCTATTTCAAGAATGAGCATCTCTTGATTAGAGTTGGAAACTTCGGTAGGACTTAAGTGTCTTTCTACACTTTAGATCTATTTTAAATATCTGTTTTCTCGACTCTAACAATTTTATCACTCAACTTTTGTAGAAGTTGCTAGCGGAAATGAATTAGGAAAAGCGACGAAAGGTGGATTCTTCTAACTGCTTTAAAGACAAGCCTCAAAGGGGAAGAGGAAGAGAAAAGCTACTAGAGACTTGCTTCCACTCCATAAAGAAGACTAGGACCTCTCGACTCGGTCACCTCTTCGTATCATTAAGGGTGTCTCAATTGAGGAGGACCCAATCTTTCGGCCTTAGTGGACAATCAGGAAGGCAGATTTGGGGATTCTAGATGCCCATGTTTTTTACCAGCACTTGGCCTACAACATTCTTCCTCGCGACAAGGGAATCCTGGATAATCAAACGCATGAGACCTTTGCTCTAGCCAATGCCCAAGCAGCGTATAATGCAAGAATAGCTTATGTTTTTATCAAAGTTCCTTCTTCGTGCTATTTGTAAGTCTTCTAACTTTTCTTCTTTCTCAGTCGTAACCTCGTTGCAGCCAATTGCTTGAGTATTTCCAAATGGTTCGGGAGGTGGCTGCTGAGGCAGAGAGGGAAAAGAGAGAGGCGATTGCTAAGGCTCAGTTTTCGGACAAGCTGTCTGAAGATGTGTTATATCCTAGAGGGCAGAATTGGTCTCGAAGCTTAACAAGCTCCGCCAACAAAGGTTGGTTCAGCGGTTCCAGGATCCCAATCCACGTTTCTCATCTGGGTTCGAATCCTGCCCGCCGCACTTGTTGGTGGTAAACTTACGTCCTCGCCCTGCATGTGCTCCACACACGGGTCCTTGTGCGCTTCGGCCCCGACATAGGTGCGGGAATCGGGGGCTCAGATGTATGTGGCGGCCTTGTAGGTCCCCGAGGCGCAATACTTCTGCCGGTTGGATTAGAGTCTTACGGTCCAGCCTTTTTTGTACAAAAAAAAAAAAAAGAAGCCTAACAAGCTCCATAAGAAGTATGACAGAGCCACAAAGAATGAATTAGAGGTGACTAACGAGGCCATCCGGTCTTTCTTAGATGGCATATAGCTGGCGATGAGTGGGTGAAGAGGCGGATAGATGATGGCCAAGATATTTTTGAACAGGGCTAGCTTCTGGAATTCCAGGAGTTAATCCCTCTGAAGTTCTCTGAGCTTCCTCTGGATGACATTGTCGTGCCTATGTTTGGATCGCCTTCAGGAGGGATTGTTGTGCAGACCGGAGCTAGAGGGGCCTTGTAATACCCCGAAAAACTCTCGTATATTTGGCTAATTTAACTTTTTAACGACGAATTATTATTATTGTTTACTTTTCCCAATGTCAATATATTTTTAGGGACAAATAGTGAAGCGGGATAGTGTAACAGCTGTTAAAAATTTTCCTAACATGTAATTATCGTAAATAATTTTATTTTGGACCGTTTCACAAGAATTAAGGTTCGGGTAAATTTTTGAGCGACTAATGAAGCTCAAGGGGGTTTTTGGTAAATTGCCTGACTAGGGTTTTGTATTTATACCTTTTTTGTGAGAGAACAGCCCTCTTTCCCCCCCCCCCCCCCCCCCCGCGGGTTCCCCTTGATTTACAAGTTTATATATATACAAATATATGTGTGCAAGCTATATGGGTTTAAGTATTGTGGGCTGTCGCGGGTTACGGTAGTGTGCGTAGAGGGAGGTGGTTACGAGTTATAACCAGAGAGATGGAGTTTCGTGGCTACCGTGAGAGAGGGAAGAAGCTGAGCAGCCATGGGCTGTCGTGAGGCAACCTAGCATGTATGTATGTGTATATATATGAGTGGGATGGTGAACAACCGTGAGAGGGCTGTGACCAAGTGGGTGTTAATGCGCAGATAATGTGAAGTAATAGGTTGCCGCCTTGCGCATGGGAGTGCATGTGTGCGTGGTGAGAGAGAAACGAATAGGGGAAGAAGAAGGGATGGAGCAGAAAAACACCACTACCGTGAGGCAGTGGGTTCAAGGGCAAGGATGCCATGAAGCAGTGGGAAGGGTATGCGTGAATGTGTGACTGTGTGGGCTAGTGTTGGTTGATTTTGTGACTTTATGCGTTGGAAATAGATGGAAGGTAGAGAGAGAGGTGTGCGGCGATGGATGTATGCAGGGGTTGTGTGAGTCTGTATGCTGAGTGGGAGAGCAATGAGAAACTGTGTGAGAGAGAAGGTGAGCCGTGAGGCAGTGTGTGCGAAGGGGGCTGCTGGTGTGTATGATTACGGTGTGGGTTTCTTTTGGGTGAGCAAGGGTGAATTGTAGTGTGTGCCGTGGGACTATTGTGTGTAGTATGTTGTGTGTCTGTGGGTGTATGGAAAAGATGAAGGCCTGAAGTTTTAGCTGTCTGTGCGTTGGTGTGTGTGCTGTGTGCGTGTGTTTGAGTGTATGTGTGTGCCTGTGTGAAGCTGCCGAAGTAGCTATGAGTGCGTGCGTGTCTATGGATGTGTGCCTAGGTGTGTGTGCGTGCATTTTGTGTGTGTTGTGTGCATGGTGATGCTGCCAAGAGGCAGCTCGTGGGGAGTTGGGTGCTCATGTATGTATTGGGTGCTTGTGTGCTCATCTCTGTGTGTGTGTGTGTGTACTGTGTAATGGTGTGTGCGTATATGGGTGTGCTGAGTGAAATGGTGTGTGTGAGTGTGTGGGACAGAAAGGGAAAGCAAAGGGAGAAGAGGGGCTGTCAAACAGCCTCATTAATGGGTATATATTTGTATTTGTGTGAGTAAGTGGTGTGTGTGTGTGTGTGTTCAACTGTGTGTCTAGTATGTGAGGTAGTGCGGGATCAGAGAGTGCTGTTTGTATGTGAGTTTATTTCTTGAGAAGAAGACTGCGTAGAGGGAGGAAGAACAAGAAAGTGAACTGGTTTTTGGGTGTGGTAGGTGTAAAGGATTAGTGTTAGATTTGATGCATGTGTTTGGAGGCGCACGGTAATCATTAGCATATCAAATTTTATGATAAATTTAGGCTACGTTAGAAATTGTGGTAAATTTTTATAATTTTCTGATATCGCATGAATTTTTAGTATTTTCTGTAATTTTAGATTTGTAAAATTCTTTTGAAAACCTTAAACCTTAAAAATATTCCGGGAAATTTTTTTAGTAATGTCTTTATAGTATAAATAAGACTCAGTTTGAATTTGATGATTTTTTGAGTTGATTTGCTATAGTTTTCATATTGCATTGTTTTTAGCAAAATGAATAATTTAAAAATAGTTTTAATTCCTTTTAATTTATGATTTTAATTTCTATAACTTTTATATATATTTCAAAGCTATTACAAAACTTATGGGACTTTATTTTTAGTTAGAAATAATTATGGCTATTTATGGGTTTTTAATGCATTTAAAAAAATTATTTTAATTCAAAAATATTTAAAAATTCATAAAATTCATATTTTGACTTTAATTAATGTTTTAAGCTATAAAAGTGTTTTAGTGTAATTTATTATAAATTTTAAAGTGTCGTTACACTTTAAGGAGTGTATAATATTTTCGATTAGGTTGTCCGTGTGCGGGAATCGTTTTGAGTTGCGCGATTCCGGAGAGAGTGAGTACGCTATAAGTAGTTGATATTAGGTTTATAGTGTTGTAGCATAGATATTATGTTCTAACAAATAAATTGTCATTCTAGGTTTATTCAAAGGATTATTCATCGGGGTTGTATAGCATTGCTTAGTTTGGACCGAGGTAAGAATTTTTTTCTCTGAACCCCAATTCATCGTTCTGATTTCAAGGGCTTTATTATAACAGTCTTTCAAACTACATTAAACTTTGATTTTTATGATTGATATAAAAGTGTTTTCAAACTGCTCATAAAACCCTAATTTGTGCCGTTTAGCGATCGTTTGAAATTCCGATTCATACTTATTTGTTTATCGACTCAATCATTGTAAAATATTTTTAATTCTATTTATTGCTTCTCAATGTTGACATGAGTTAGTAATCTAGGAGTTCTAAGGATGGTCTGTATTGTTGGAGTTATAAGGATGGTCTGTTGGTTGGGTTAAACTAGTACCTAGATGGATTAGTCAGTGTACATATGCATATGTAAATCGTATCGAACATTGCCGGGGTGGGTTTGTTATATTGTACTGCTCATGTTCAATGTTTCCTATTTTTATTTTCTGCACCTGAATGTTTTAAAATGATTATTGATTTAAGGGATTGAGTTGATACTCATCCCTCATTTATATTGAATTGAAATGATGTGGTTTTCTTTGAAAACCCTTTTAAAATTATCATTTGATGGTATATAGAAAATCATTTGAATCATTTTATCTCTCGGTTTTAAAAGTTGTCATTGGTTTACCAGTAAAATCGTCTGTATCGTTTTCTTATTTTTAAAGCATCGATCGACCTTATTGGGCTCTCGAAAGCTCACTCTCCTTTGACTTCCTTTCCACAGGTGATAAGCAGCATTAAGTTGTCCGAATAAGGATTAGAGCCGAAGAATTTAAATTTAAGTTTAATATTGATTGTTAGGACCCCTGCGTGGGTGAAACGTTATTGTTTAAATTTTCTTAGACTTAGATTTGGTATTTCAACTATGACAGTTGATTGAGAGTATAGTTTGATTGACGGATAGTTGCTCTGACAGATTGGTAGCATTCATTTTGTTAAGTTTGAGGGTATTATTTCCTTAGTGCTTACGATCGATTGAGTGTTAACGTTCCGGATTTTCGGGATGTTACAGGCCTTATAGGCCGAGCAGGGAGATCAACATGATGATGTTCCAAATCCTAGGTTTCTTATTTGCTGTTTGTTTTTGCCTTATGTGACGAGAAACAATGTTAAATTTGTCTAAGTAATTGATGCCCCCTGGATAGGCTTTATCAATACATATATATAAGAATTGATGGGGTCAAATGGCTTTTTTAATTTTTCCTCGAAATGCCCTTTTCAATTGAAGTTTTTGTAAAATATAAAGGGTGCTTTTGACTTATATATATTTTTCCCATAAAATACCCTTTTTGGATAATAGTGTTATTTAAAACTAAGGGTGTTTTTGACTTTTCATAGGATATCAAGCTACTTTTCTTAAAATATCCTTATTGAAATATATGCATTTATTAGAGTTAAGGATTGTTTTGAATTTTAATAAAGAACAAACGAAAAAATCCTATAAAAAAAGATAACCATTTTGGATTAGAGTATTGTAAAATAAGGGTGTTTTTTGACTTCTCATAGAATATCAAGCATTTTCCTTAAAACACCTTATTGGAATATATGCTTTTGTTAGAGTTAATTGTTGTCTTGATTATTACTAAAAAACAAAGAAAAATAATATTATAGTATAAAATCACCCTTGAACTAGTGTTGCATACTCTCTGAACATCTTTACTAAAAAAACCATATCAAAACTTACATCCATTCACGTTAAAATCAAACCGCGCTATAGCTATTACATCTTCTCCATCAAATTTGATCAAAGAGAACAACTTGCATATAACAAAGTTCTTTATGCCCTTTAAATTATTGTGCATGTATAAAGATTTCAACAAGAACATATTACTATGCTGAAGCTACCGTAAAACTGAGGTTTATTTCTAGATTTTAAGTACATACATATTGATATAAGGAAACTATCATAAAGCTGGAGTTATCTAGGTTTTATTAAATACATATATAAACATGACATTTAAGAATTGCTGTATGGAAACATTTTGCTCCTAATTATTATTTGCTTTCATGGCAAATAAATAATCCTCAATTCGTATTGCAGTACAAACCGTTATTTGCATGATACATGATTTTTGTCTTTTTATGTTCCACTATAAGCTAGAATACCATATATTTGCATGATAGCATGTGTTTCATATGGTTATTGTCTTTGCATAGTCCACTCTCATGGGTGATAGGATTAGCTAAAGTTCAATTGATAAAGACTCTAATTTATTCGAGCTCGAATGCTTAATAATTTTTTCTAGCTTGAAAGCTCTCAAGTTTGATACGCAAGGGGTTAAACGACTAAACAATTTTTTTCCTTAAAATATTTTTTTAAAAATTAAAAGGTTTTTTTTTATAAATTAAGGGTGTTTTTCACTTATAAAGGGTGAGGATAAATTATATCCTTTTTGGCTAAGTTTAAATATATTCCACTAAATAATTTAAAAGTTCACTAATGTATCTTTTAGGCCTTGTTTGTTTTACGCAAATTATTTTTCATATTTTTTAGTGTTTGGTGCATGAAAATCGTTTTCCGAAAAAGGTTATTTTTTCGTATTTGGTGCATGCATCAGATTTTCAATGGAAAATAATTTCCAATCACATTTATTTTGAAGTACAACATAACGAAAAACCACTTACTGATTAAAACTTGGTAATTTATTTTCAGGACCACTGAACACACATACCCATACACACATGCACATCCTCAACACACACACACCCCTGCCCGCCTGCCCGCCTGCCCGCCCACCCGCACACACACAAAAACACACACACCCTCACCCACCCACACACACCACCACCACACACAAATGCCCGCCCCCTCACACACACCCCTTCCCACCCCACCACACATACCCCCCCACCCACGCACCCACACACACCCTTACACACACATACACCCCGACCCACACACACCACCCACCCCCACACACGCTCCCCACCCACCCACACACACACACTCCTCACCCCCACACACCACACACCACACACATAACCCACACCCATCCACTACCTACCCACACACCCACTCACCCACACACATCAATTCCCAAACGACGAAAAACATATCTATTTTTGGTAAAAATATTTGTATCATTACACGACACCCAAACAGTGAAAATGAAATTCATGAAAATATTTTCAGGAACTGCAATTTTTTAGAAAGCATATTCTAGAAAGCATTTTTTGTGAAAACAAACATGGCCTTAGTAACAAAAGAGTATGAATATAACCAAACGGTGAGATCTAGCCTCACCGTATAAGGATGATCCCAAAGGGTTAAATGGCTAAACAATATTTCGTTAAAAATATTCATCTTAAATTTAAAAGGTTTGCAAAAATTAAGGGTACTTTTGACTTTTAGAAGTGTGAGGCTAGATTATTATAGTTTTGGCTAAATTAAATAATTTGTCGCTAGAGAAGTTAAATGTTCATTAGTGTATCTTTTTGTGATAAAAGAGTAAGACTTTGATTAAAACGGGTGTGAATCCAGCTCCACTTTAACAATTATGGCTAAATTTAATATTTTGTTGCTACATAGGTCAAAAAGGTCACTAATGCATTTTTAGTGACAAAAGAGTATGAATTTAACTAAAACGGGTGGGTCCTGCCCCACATTATAAATTTGATCCCAAGGGGTCTTTTTTTTTCTTCTTTTTTTTTGTGGAAGAATTAGAATTGCAATTTATATGGCCTCGTCAATATGGAGATCCAAGGGGTTGAATTGCCAAATATCTTTCAAAAAAAAAGACCCTGTTATAGATTTTTTTATTGCTTAAAATGCCCTTTTATATAGGTTAGAGTTTGTTTTAAATTTAGGGTGTTTTTGACTTTTAGTATAGTATTAAGCCTCTTTCTCTAAAATAACCTTTTTGTGTCTCATAGGGTTATGAAATTAAAAGTACTTTTTGACGTTCTTTCATTAAAGTAACTTTTTAAAATTTTAGAGTTTGTTAAAATTAAGGATGCTTTGTGATAGTTAAAATTCTCATAAAAAGCAATTTAATTTATATCCATATAAAGAAGTTTCAACTTTTCTTGTATAGAGATATTTTTACAGTCAAAAAAACTTATAGACAACCGAGTTACACAATTTTACAGACAAACAATTTGCAATCAAGTTACCGTGAGCATGGGATTGTAGATGAGCTCTATATGTATCTTATTAACAAATATCTCCAGGAAGTTATCTTTTAATAGTATAATACTTAGTAAGCTAGACTTGAAATATGAAATTTCCAAGTGTAATAACTTACTCAACTACATAAACTTAAGGACACAATTAGCACACATTCACCTCGTGATAAATGAGCATTAGAGACACGTCATTACAAGCTTAGACATAAGAGCAATGCTTATATAGTCATTGAGACCATATTATCATGAGTTCTTTTCTCACTCATTTATGTATTTGAAACCTATCAGAAAGTCCGATTATTTTGGTAATCAATTAAAATGTTTATAACTAAATTTAAATAGGGTTAAATGCACTTTAGTACCCCAAAAGTCCATGAAAATCTCACTCAAGGACCCAAAAGTTAGATTTTTACATTTAAGGCTTTGTAGTTTTAATTAGGCCTAGTAAGTACTTCGGTCCAAATCCTTAACGCTCTAGGCAAAATTGTTAGGGGCAAATTTGTCAAATAGGTTTTCTTTTTTCAAACCCTAATTCAAAAACTCATCTGGTCAACGACCCAAAGCTTTCAACTACCCAAATTAAACTCCAATATTGCAACCCTAAATCCAATACTGCAAAAACCTTAAATCGTCATTGAAGAGACGACTGAAAACCTGATCGAGGACCTAATCTAATAACATTTTGGGAAATAAGGAGCATTGATGAGTATGACTATGGGCAAACTATTATAAAGTAAGTGTGATTTGTTGAAGAACCCTCCTTTATGTTTTTGCTCATTACAATTTTACATATACGAGTAATGTATATGCATGTTGACAGTGATACAAGATAATGAGGATACTTTAATCAAACTGAAATAATAATTTTTTGTTTTATGCATGGATGTATATTATGTTTTATTGTGTTAATGGTGGCCCATTTGTACAATTCTTTTATGTAGACAACGATTCCACCTTCTTTCCTATAAAATTGATGCTTGGAGGTTGTTTCTATATGAGACCACACAAAGTTTATGACCCTTGCCATGTTAGATACTTGACTATTGTGATGCTGAATGCAGGTCAATGATTGAGCTAGGTAAAATGGCAACTGAAATTGGCCAGTCTGGTTTTATGAAATTTTATTACAAAATATATATGGAAGGACTTAGAGTCCTGGTTAGTTAGAGTGCATTCTGATGGTTAATTAGTTCAAATGTAGCCCTTTATACCTGACCGCAAGGAGATTGAAATGTATTTGGAAGAATTGGATAAGGACACAATGTTGTATGAACTTTATGACTCTCAACTTTCTGAGGTAGATGCTCTATCGGGTAGAAGAAATCAAGTAGTCATAGAAAATCTTTTCTTTTAGGTTAGATGCAAATGGTAGTGTTATTTTTTATGGGATAGTTGGTTTCTATTTAGGTGGAGTAAATACCCAAACTCAATTTAATGTTATTGACAGGGGAGAGAATAATGAGATACCTCTAGGCTGTGAAACAAAGAGTGACAGGGCTGATAGGGGAGGGAATGTTGAGACACCTATAGGGTGTGAAACAGAGAATGGCATGGCTGATAGGGGAGGGAATGCTGAGATGCCTATAGGCAGTGAAACAGAGAGCAAAATTGTTTATAGCCCTCATACTGAGTATGGTTCTGAGTTTGATGACTTGTTATTTGAGACCAATGTGGAAAATGAGGTGGATGATGAGACTTTTTTAGGCCAACAGATGTATGAAGGTGGTGCTCATGCTACTTTAAATGTGGAAGCAAATAGTGATAATCAAAGTGATAGATCTTATGAACAAGTTGATGACAGTGAGTTTGGTTCTGAGTGTGATGACTTATCATTTGAGATAAACATAGACAAAGAGGCAGAGTATGGTGGTTCCCAAGCTAGAAAGGGGAATAAGAAAGGGAAGGGTGTCATGGGGGATAAAGATTCATCTCATTAACAGATCATGACTGTTTCTCTGATGGACACTGCATGCGGTTCGTCTATGGATGAAGCAATAAAAGAAATGGATTTTGGTGAGTTTAGTGTCGAGAGCTCCATGGAGCATCCAAAATTTTATTTGGGAATGATGTTTCGTGACCATATAGAGGCAAGAGAGGCAATCAAGATGTATACAATGAGAAAAGGAAGACCAATCGAGTTCTTAAAAAGCAATAGATGGAAACTTTGAGCACGTTGTAAACTAGAGATGACTATGTATATATATATATATATATATATATATATATATATATATATATATATATATATATATATATATATATATGTTTCCACTTTGTGAGGCAAAATAATAGTATTCTTGCATAAAAGGTTTTATATTATGCCAGTTATATAGATGTACTTGTTCTAATTTTCTAGCCGCTTCTATTTGTATAATAGCATCTCCAGTATTGGGATTTCTTCCTGTTAATATTAATTGTATTGTGTTTACAAAATTATAAGGATTGGGGCCTAAATCTGCCATTTCTTTTAAATCATTAGGATAGGCTTGCTGCCATTCTTCAAAATTAGCTTTAGCTATTGGTCCTAAGAATTGTGTCATGTATCTTATCATTTCTTCTCCTGTTTCTAAATTATCTGACTGTTTAGTAATGAAATTTGCTACTACTGCATCTTTCCATACTGGTGCGGTGAGCGTGGAGGCTTGCAGATTACTTAAACGTCAAGTGTTCAAGACGTTTAAGTAATCTTCTTCTACTCGACAATTTTTTATGTTTTTTATGCAACAGTTTGTTTTACCCTGGCTGCATTCTTCGCATATCTTATTTTCGCATGTCTTATTTTTGCCTTTAAGTTCTATGTAAGTCCCACCACGCTTCTGAGCGTACTCTGAGGGTGTGTCAATATTAATAGGTGTTGTTTCGAAGACATGATAAATGATTATAATCTAGATCAACAGATGAGAATAGACATCTTAGAGAAAATTTAGATTATATTAAAAACATGTTACAATCTAACTTAGATAAACCCAAACATAATAATTTAGACTATATACAAAAACAACTTGAAGAAATTAGGCAAGAACTAAGAGAAAGTAAACAAAAAATACAGAATATGGAAAAACAAAATGTTAGAATAGAAAATAATTTAAGACAATATTTTAACATACAGGGAATAGAATATAAATGAGTAGCTCTAAAGAATACGAAGCAAATTTAGATTATAAGCAAGCCTTCCTCGAAAGTAATAATTATATAACTCCATCAGAAGGCTTATCAAGAAACTTTTTTCTTACTAAGAATCAAGCCATGTTTTTCAAATAATTTAAATGCTAAATCTAGGTGCGCAATGTGTTCGGTATCATTTTTACTACATATTAAAATATCATCAATATATACTAAGATAAATTCATTGTAAGGTCTAAAAATATCATCCATTTTTCGTTGGAAGATACTTGGGGCTGTCTTGAGGCCAAAAGGCATTACTAGCCATTCGTAGAGGCCTTCGGGTATATTTTGTCTACTTGCCATTCTTGGCCTGAATTTTCTAAAGAATTTACTTTGTAAGGAGGTAAAAGTCTAATTCCTCTATTGATGATAAACTTAGCTGTATCTTCTATACTTAATTGATATCCTACTTGACTATTCTGTGTGAGTTTACCTATAAAGGTAGTACAGATTAGAAGATTTTTACCTTGCTGAAAATCTTCATATCCTTTTGTCATTATTTGGTGTCAGATACCAGTCTATTTGATCAGTAGTTTCGACGGGAAGCACTTCTTCCTCATCATTGCTACTTAAAGAACAAATGTCTTCTGCGTATTCTTCTATAGATTTGATACTATAAATACTTTCAGTATCACTTAACGTTTCATCTACTTCTAGTAAATCTTCATTTGTATTATTAACTATCATAGATTTGAAATTATTATTATTTTGTCTTCTAGGACAACTAGAACTTAAATGATCAGGTTCTCCGCATGAATAGCATGTAATTTTATTTTTATAGATGCGTCTATTGTCATATTTTGATCATATATATATATATATATATATATATATATATATATATATATATATATATATATATATATATATATATATATAGGAAAAGTGAATATAAGGCTAGACTTACACAACTTGTGTGAGGCTGGCGACTAAAACGATGAACTTTTGATCAAATAAACATAAGCAATTTTTTTCCTCTCTCTCTCCCCCTCCCCTCCCCTTCCCCTGTTTTCCTCTCCTCCCCGTCTCTCAGTCGCAGGTTGGTTGGCGGTAGCAACCCACCACCACCATCATACCCACCGTCACAGTAAGAAACAGACATATGTTTGATCTTTCCATTGCTGAAGCGAAATATGTTGCAGCTGGAAGTTGTTGTGCTTAAGTTCTTTGGATGCGTCAAACCTTATGGGATTTTGGTGTTTCCTTAGATAATATTTCCATCATGTGCGATAGTAGTAGTGCTATTGATATTTGTAAAAATCCGGTTCAACACTCTCGAACAAAGCACATTGACATTCGTCACCATTTTCTTCGAGACAACGTTCAGAAAGGATTGATCGAATTCAAGAAAGTAGGATCAGAAGATGAGCTTGTAGATATTTTTACAAAACCTTTAGCTGAATCCATTTTCTGTTCCCTTCGTCATCGCTTAGGAATGTGTGATCTGAGCTAATTGTTGTCTTAACTTCCTTCTGTTTTTCTTCGAATGAAACGTTTTTCGTTCGAATGAAACGTTTTTCGTTCGACTGAAACGTTTTTCGTTCGAATGAAACATTTTTCGTTCGACTGAAAAGTTTTTCGTTCGAACGAGAAGTCTTCTCACTGTCAATTTTACTTCTGCCCAATTCGGTAGTTTTCATTCGAATGAAACGTGCTCCTCTCCTTCAAAGTTGCCATCTGTCCAATTCGGTCGAATGAAAAATATTTTTGTTGGACCAAAATCCTTCGTCTATATAAACTAATTTTTTTCCACTGTACCTTTTCACTATTTACTTTTCACCGCTTACTGTAAATTTTGTTTTACCCCTCTCTACTTGCCTTCGCTGAACCCTACTACTATGGATCCCTCCACGCGCCGTTCTCGCAGTCGCCTTGTGTTGCAAGAAACGTCCTAGTCCGACAGTTCCACTGAAGTTCTTCCGCTCCTTCACGTCACAGCACACAGGATGTTACTCAGATTGCTGTTGCTCGCTCACCTACTCCTACCAACCAACCATCCAATGCTCCCCCCACCTGCTCCAGGTACTGCTGCTCCTCCTCCTTCTACCTAGACCTGGCAAACGGGTAAATCCGGCGGGTACGGGTAAAACCCGGCCGGGTACGGGTAAAACGGGTACGGGTAAAAAATACCCGTTTTTTCCGGGTAACTATTTCATGTACCCGTACCCTATCAAGACGGGCCGGGTATTACCCGCGGGTATATCCAGTTTTTGAAACAGTTTTTTTTAAAACCCACATTTTGCCATTTTGATAATTGCCAATATTTTTTTATTAACTTGTTTTTAAATCCCATCTTGATAATTAGGCACATTTTCTTCTTTTTCAATCCCTTGTTTGTACTAAAGCATTTTCCGTTTCTTGTTAAAGGTACTTTAATTTTAATTTTACAATTTATGTAAACTACTCATAGCACTTACTCCTACTTAATTCCTCACTGCTTAGTACTTACTACTTAGTACACGTTAAAGTTAAATAAGAACGTTAACATCAAGCATGCATCAAGCCCCATCCCGATGCCCACCCACAATCCAAGACCAAAATTAGACAATTTGACTTAAACATAAAACATCACATGAATAATAATCAATTAAGTCTTCAAGTCTTCAACTAATTCCTTCAACTTCCACAATCCGCATCACTTCAAGTCTTTAGGCATCCGTCAAACTTCTTGCATCCAACGAACCGTCCATGCTTGCACTGCTCGGCAAACTTAGCATTAATTCACTATCTTCGGGATCTTCACCTACATTTAAACAAATGTCGTTAAACTAAATCTCAAAACACATAAATAGATTTATAATTCTAATGCTTCGCAACTAAAAACTTACTTTGAATTGCATAACCAAACAACCAATTACGTCCGCAAACCAAAGCTTGTGCATTATCGGGAGTAAGTGAACTCCGATATTTATTAAGAACTTTTGCTCCAATACTAAAAGATGATTCGGAAGCAACTGTGGTTATTGGAATACTCATGATATCACGTGCCATGTTCGAAAGAACGGGATACCTAGAACGATTATCTTTCCAATACTCCAAGATATCCAAGTGTGCATAATCCACGCAGTCATACGGCGGCTCCTCCAAATAAAGATCCAAGTCCGACTTCTTCTTGGCCTCAAGTCGTCGCTTTTTAAAGTACTCCTATATTTTTGGAACCGCCAATGTAAACAATTCAACAACAAGTTTTAAAAAGTAAGAAAAGAAATGTAAACAAGAAAAGGAAATAACTTACTTCGGTGTCATCTTCTTGCCCAGGAATGTCACTTGTACCAACAAAAGCTTTATCCTTCGGAGCAACGGAATTTTGGAAAATATATTCTTGATAGAACTTCTCGATACTCTTTTTGAGTTCCTTTCCCTTTTCTTTCCCATTTATCGCATCAATCTTATTATAACAATATTCCACAAATTCCAACTTGTACCGAGGATCAAGCACCGTCGCCATAGCTAGAATAACACTATAAGACTCCCAATACTTTAAAAACTTAGGATACATTTCAGTAGCCATGCTTCTCAAAACTAGATCCTCACTTTCCATCTCTTCGATTATGCGCAACTGAATTCTCCACACCGAATTAAAATACAAGTTTGCCGTTGGATACTCAGTCCCAGACACAAGATTGGTCATTACAGCAAATGGGGCCAAAAACTTTGCAATTCTAACCCCCCTATCCCATTCTTCATTAGTCGGACAATACTTGTAGTTTGATTCAATAAGAGAATAGTTAACAAATGCCAATCGAAATTTAACCGCACATTCTAGCATGAAAAAAGTAGAGTTCCAACGAGTGGGAACATCCATGCGCAAACCCATTGAAGATGTCACACTCATACCAACTTGTTCACAACATTGGGCAAATTTTATCAACCTACTCTCAGATCCTTTTACATACTTAATGCTCTCCCTAATCTTGTAAATAGCCTCACTACCAACTTTCAATCCATCTTGAACAATGAGGTTCAAAATATGAGCCGAACATCGAATGTGAAAATAATCCCCATTACTCACCAAGGCTTTGTTAACTAGCATTAAGTTCTTCAAATGATCTTGCATGTTATCACAACTAGAGGCATTATCTAAAGTGATTGAAAACACTTTTTTCTCGATTCCCCAATCCTTCAGAAAATCATAAGCTTTGTCACACAAGAATTTACCGGAATGCGGTGGAGGAAAATGGGAAAAATTAAGGATTCTACTATGCAATTTCCAATTTTCATCAACAAAATGTGCAGTCAAGCAAAGATACCCCTCCGATCTAATTGATGTCCAAACATCCGCCGTGAGACATATTTTACCACTAATTCTAGCCAAAGCAAGCTTAAGTACCTCTTTCTCCCTCAAGGCAATTTTCAAACAATCAGCTTTAGCGGTATTACGAGTATACGGCTTGACCTCCGCATTTAAGTAACTATGAACTTCCCTAAGGCCCTCATGTTCAACAATGGAGAAAGGATAATTATGCTTCAATATTGCAATGCCCATTTTTTCACGATACACATCTTGAGAAATCTTTTTAGACCTTAATTTCGCCGAGTAATCTAGCTGCATTTGTTTAATATCCATGAATTGCTTCTTGTAGGCATTACAAACCTTAAGATGTTTATGCATATTTGAAGTTCCGTGAGTACTCTTGCATGGCTTCCCATCCGGAGTGGTTCCCATTGCAAAACTTTTCTCTTTACACGACCTACATACGGCCCTATGTTTATTATCGGACTTCACAATTTCAAATTTCTCCCAAATTGCACTTCTAGACTTAGACTCAATCTCATTCTCATTACCATCAGGATTAGTACAAACAGGAGAGTCCCCATCAATGTCTACAACCTCAACATCAGGATGTTCAGTATTGTTCACAGATTCCATCGATCCTACAACAGCAACAGCAAGAAACAAGAACTTTTTCAGTGATTTATTTTATTTCAGTGTTTCCTATTATCAGTGCAGTGGTCTATTTTAGTGAATCAGTCAATCTTGTTCACATATTCAGTGTTTAGTTCACATATTCTTCATAGAATCATAGTTCACACATCATTTTCAGATTTTCAGTATTTAGTTCAGTGTTTTCATCATACAATCAACAATCCACAAATCCACGATTTTCATAGGAATCCCGAATCCAACACAGTCACAGTAGTCTATTTCAGTGATTTAATCATGCAAAGGTACAACGATTTTCAGAATTTCAGCAATTTTAATTTTAACAATCCCAAAAATTCAATCTAACAGAAGAAATTCATGGTCGGTGTTCATAAAAAAAGAGGAGTTTAAGGAGTGACTAACCTTGCTCGAAGAAATCCGTGATGAACACGTCGGACAGTGGTGAACGCCGGTGGTGACGGAGCTGCTTGCGGCTGTCGGCGCAAAGACTTAAGGATGCCGGTGAGCAGTGACTGGTTGCCTATTTGTGAGAAGATCGGCAACGATGGTCGATCTGTGACGATTCGGTAGATCAGAGAAGATTGGCGTCGCCTGTCGTCGATCTGTGAAGATGGGACTGAGACTGCCGCCCGTCAGTCGTGAGCTTGAGCCTTGAGAGACCGAGACTGGTCCTGCCGTCCTGTCACCTGTGGTCCACGCCTCCTCACTGCCGTCGATGGCGGTGGTCTGCAGAGGAGGGAAAGGGGCAGTGCGGTGAGACGCGACTCGCGAGAGACAAAAGATCGGCAACGATGGTCGATCTGTGACGATTCGGTAGATCGGAGAAGATTGGCGTCGCCGGTCGTCGATCTGTGAAGATGGGACTGAGACTGCCGCCCGTCAGTCGTGAGCTTGAGCCTTGAGATACCGAGACTGGTCCTGCTGTCCTGTCACCTGTGGTCCACGCCTCCTCACTGCCGTCGATGGCGGTGGTCTGCAGAGGAGGGAAAGGGGCAGTGCGGTGAGACGCGACTCGCGAGAGACAGAGACGGCGGTTCTGTATAAAATGTGAAGTGAATTATAGAATTAGGGCAACTGACTGAACTGAGTGGAGTGGAGACTATATATACCTCAAAAACCGGGTAAAATCGGGTTACCCGTTACCCGAACCGGTCCGAACCGGAAAAAACGGTCCGGTCCGGGTCCGGGTCCAATTTGAACGGGTAGCGTTTTGGACTGCCCGTACCCGCAATTTCTTAATGGGCCTGGGTGGACCCGCGGGTACGGGCCAAAATTTGCCAGGTCTACTTCTACCTCTGATCTTTCTTCCTCTTTTACTCCTCAACTTGCCTGTCCACCACCCATGTGTCCCTACAGACATTCTTCTCATGCCCTTTTTTTTTTGAATCTGCTAAAGACCAAGTAAACTTTTATACAAACTTCTTTAATAGGGAGGAGCTTCCTAGTCACCCAAGTGATGTCGAGCTTATGGCACAACTTGGTGTCACACCAGGCCAGCTGCCGATTTAATGTGTTGACAACTAGCAACCAGCTATGAGTATATCGAATTACCAAAATGTACCACCACATGCTCGGCATTAAGTGGCCATCAAGAATTCTTGATAATTTCTTTCAGTAGGCAGGGATGATGCTATCTGTTCAATTTCAAAGAATGGCAATAGCGATTATCTGCAGTGGTAGATCAATTTCTAGGTAATTCTGGCGACTTATTGACAAAGTGTTCCAGTGGGAAGCCCGCAAGTTTACAACTTACTTATGAAGGGAGACTATGAATACGCGAGACTGCAAGTTGTAAGAATTCTCACTAATCGCCCACCCCCTGAAGGAAGCTCGATCTTCGCCGTTAAACTTAATTAACAACCTTTACTAGATACACACATTATTTCCCAGTTTGCCAGCTCTTCACCCTTACAGACGATATTTCCCAGCTTGCAAGATTCCTAAAGACTTTTGCAATTAGTTCTCTGCATAAAACGTTTCATGACCTTCTGAGGTGGCGGAGGAAAAAGCTAGACAATAAACACTTCACAGAAAATAGTAGAAGCTTTTCTTCCAAACACTGCATTTCCTAAGAATCCTCTCCAATCACAAAAGCAACCTATTCGAGATACATGCATCTTACTGGGTATCTTTCCAGCGTGCAAGTTTTCTAAAGATGGTCAATTTTGGTAACAGTTTTTGCAGAGGGATAGGAAAACATCAATGAACTTCTGAGGTGGTGGAGGAAAACGTCACAGAGTCAACACAATCATGAATAATGGTGTACTGCAAAATGTTGAAGGGAGAACGTAGTCGTAAAAGCCTCGAGCCTTTCCTTCAATACTAGTCAGTGATCCAATCATTTTTACCTTTGGATGTCAATTTTCATGTATTTCAAGAACTAAAATCAATACTATGAATACCTGAGGTGCATTCGATTCTTCATGCGTGGTTTTGATAGAACTATAAACCGGTCGATGTCCACATCATATATTATATATATGTACAAGAATTAGCTGATACATCGTACATTTCATCAAATAATTTCTTACATGCATAACATCAACAATGAGGCATGAAATATATTTTAGCATTCTTTTTTCCTTTTGCTATTATAAGGTTTTCCTTAATGAGCAACCACTATCCTTTTTACGACATAATTTAGCATAGTCCAATGTTGTTTTCCCTTCCAATTGACAAAAAAAAAAGCCAAAATACTGCATAATTTATATTTTACAACTTTTGAAAAAGGAAAGCTGGGAACAAAGGTTCAAAGGAAACTTCTCACATACTATATCTAATGCAGAAAATCTTTGCACATCTGCGCAACAAGAATTAGTGGGAAATCAATCATTTGTAAAAATTTGGTTCATATCTACAATTCCACGCTTCAGCTCGTTATCAAATAGGAATGTGACATCTCATGTCAACCATGACAAACTTTTTTTTTACCGGGGATATGAAAGACTTTTTCAGTAAAATCCTTTTACACGTTTTAATTCAAAACGAAAGACAACATTTGATTTCGTTTCACGTTAAATAAAAGAGATACAAATATTTGATTCTTTTCGGCATGTTGCAATGAAAACAAATAAATATTCTTTGGGCCATGTTAGAATTAACACATCTATCTAATGAAGGTTCATTTTTTATAAACATGTTTTAGCACTTGTTTGTCAATAGACATACATGGACATATTCGGGCATACAACCATGAGACCTAGCGGATTAAGATTTTGAGCTTAAGAATATGCAAAAGATCAGTCTATATTATCAATTTTTAGGGCTAAATACACCTAAATACCTCAAGAATACGCAAAAATTACACTTGAGGATCCAAGTTTTTTATTATTACACATCAGGTCCTGGGGTTTCTTTGGCATTAGTCGTCCAAATCCCCCACTTTGAAGACAAAACCGTTAGGGGTAAAAGCGTCAATCTAAGCTTGGTTTTTTCCCTTTCTTTTTCTCTTCTTTTTTTTTCATCCCACCTACCTCAGTGCAGCCATACGCCAAGCTCCACCCACCACCACTCGCAGAAGACGTTGCTGCCACATACCGCTGCCTACCAAATCCAAAACTGTCACATGCAATGTTCCTTTTCCCGGCCACCGCAATAGATACACATATAATCCACCAACCCACACCAAACATCTTCTCTCTCTCATCTCTCTCATTCTCCTGACTACAGCCACACACACAGTCCGGTGCACACACACAAACATACAAATCGACGCTCTCTCAAAGACGCATAAGCACACACACAAATACACAAACCAACGCTCTCTCAGATACGCACAAGCACCCACATGCAAATATACAAATCAATGCTCTCACACACACACTCAAGCGACTAGGCGCAGTCTGACACTTACATACGTACACAGTCTGACGCGCACACAAATTGATGCGCACAAACGCTCACACACACTAAAATTTAAGCCCCAACTCAAGACAAGAATCATCAATGTCAACCCACACCTGAAATGGAGACAATAATAGCCATCTCCAATCTGTCCCAACAATTTGTGATCCACCGATCCATTAGAACTCTATCCCAGTTTGAGCCCTCAACCGGTGAGTGAGTTTGTGATCCAAAGATAACGCATGATTGCCAATGGTTTTATTCTATCGTTGAATTGTGCCGGTTGAGGAGTTTATAAATGTTAGTATTGTGGTGGGTAGAGTGATGGTCGTGGGCTCGGTGGCGGATGTGGCAGTGGTGGTGTGTAATGGGTTGGTAGCAGATGTGGTGATGGTGATGGTCTCGATGCTGGATATGATAATTGTGGTGCGATATTGGTTCACACAATGTGTGAGTCTCTTGTGTGTGTGTGTGTGTCGCGATGGTCGGGGAAGGGGCCGGTGCATGTGGGAGCATTGGGCTTGGTGGGCAGCCGTTTGTGGAGGCATCAATCTTCTCAGAGTGGTGATGGGTTGGGGGGGTTGAACAAATAATATAAAAGATAGGAGGGAAAAAAAGTCAAACAGACTTGGATAGACGCTTTGCACATAACGATTTTGTCCTCAAAGTTAGAAAATCAAATGGAAATATTTACTAATGACAAAATTGAAACTCCAAAAAATTTGAAAAATATTTGTATCATCTTTGCATACTCTTAAAATGCTTATGCATATTTTACCCAAATTTTTACTTCTGACAGGCTCTTAATACCAGACCTAGCCCAACTTAACAAGATTTCGAGGTTGGAAACCCATACAAGCTTTGCTTATGTTATCAATATTTACCATGCGCAGGTTTTTAATTTAAGATCCACCCGAATCCAGTTAAGATTTTGAGCTTGAAAGCTCGCACAAGCTCGGTCTATGTAATCAATTTTTACTGGTGTCAGGTTTTAAATAAGCTGGGCAACTGTTCTTGGCATTGGCACATACCAGTTGACAATCCATTGTTTGCATATACATTCCTTGGTATGTGCTGAATTTAACTTTACGGGTGGGCATTTAAACCATGAAAACCAATCCAACCGTGAAAAACGAACCAACCAATCCGACTAATTCCTAACCGATCGCAAAAACAGTTGGTTCGGTTTTTTTTTTCAAACCGTATATTCGGTTCGGTCTTTTTTTTCAAACCGCATATTCGGTTCGGTCGGTTCGGTTTGGATTTTTTGAAATCGATCTAAACCGAACCGACCATACTTAATATATAATATATATTTTTTAATTAACCCAGTTAATTTTACTAACTGCCTTAGTTAAACTTAACCCATTAATATAAATAGCAAGTAACCCTAAATTTCATTTACCCTAATTCCTACTTTTCATTTTGCACACGCCGTCAGATCTGGATTGCTCCACAGCCTCAAGCCCTCAGCCTCTATTTTGCCGATTCTGCCAAGCTTCAGCCTCTAGATCTTGCGTTAAGATCTGCCTATTGCTCCACGCCTCCACGGCAGCGCCTCCCTCAGCCACGTCTCTCCTCTAGCTGTCGTCTCCACCTCCCACAGCTGTGCTTCCATCTCTTGCGTCTCTCCTCCAGCCGGCGCCTAATCTCCAAGTACGAAGTTATGCCTCCCTTTCTCTTCTACTCTTCTGTTTCTTCTCTTTTCTTTTGTTTCTTGAATCTTTTCTCTTCAGTTTCTTCTCTTCACCACATGATCTGACCAAAGCTCACCAATTAGATCAAAGTGTATCTAGATTCTAGAGAATATAAAGTAACTGATATCATGATGATTTCTTTGAATAAATTGGTGAATTAATTTTTCAGCTTTACTTGATTTGTTTTGGTTGAAGTGTATTGTATCATTTTATTGTTTCTGTATTGTATCATTTTATTGATTGAGTAACCAAGTTTAGGTTTTGAGTAACTCTTTTAGATAAAGCCTTGTGATGTTTATTCTACTGAGTGCTGATTATATATATTCTAAATTACTGATTATATGTTGATTATTGATATATATATATATATATATATATATATATATATATATATATATATATAGGGTCGTGATCCATTGATAGCGCTAGCAACTTGCTAGCGCTGTTTTGCCGTCCGCAACATAATGTAGCGGACGGTAAATTATCGCCCGCTACATTATGTTGCGGACGGTGAAAAAAAATTGCTATTGTGACGCGCGATCTGGCCGTCTATTCTCGCTTGTGGACGGCCAGATCGCGCTAGCAACTTGGGTTAAGTTACTAGCGCTATCAATGGATCACGACCCATATATATATATATATATATATATATATATATATATATATATATATATATATATATATATATATATATATATATATATATATATATATTCTAAAAAAGTTTAGCATATAATCAGTAATTCAGCATATAAAACTAATGTTTTTTTTTCTCTAGGTAATCTCCTCTCCTTCATCAGCTTCTCTCTCTCCTTTACCCTGCATCGTGCCTCCACGGCTCAACCAGATTGTCGACGGTCTCTTCCCTTCCCACTGGAACAAGGGAGAGCAATCACTCGCTGCCTTGCCTCCACAGATTCGTCCCCTCCCCCTTGCCGTCGTTCCCCTCCACCTAGCTACCGTTCGCTGTCGCCTCCTCTCCTTCCTCACCGCCGCTGTCCGCCCACAATAGCCACCGTCGATTCCTCCCTCCGTTGACCACTATCATGCCACAATAGCCACCACCGAGTCCTCCCTTCTCCCCCTTAGCCACCATGCCACACACTACAAGAAAAAAAGGTTTTTAGCGACAGGAAAATCAGTCACTAAAAGCCTAAAATCCGTATAAAAGCCCATCACTAATAGTTTGGCAACGGAATTTTCAAATCCGTCGTGTAATATTTAAGTTTTTGCGATGGATTTATTTATTAATTAGCGGCAGAATATCCGTCTCTAATTATATTTTAAGTATTTTAATTTTAATGTTTTTTGTTAAATTAGCGACGGAATATTCCGTCGCAAAATGTCTTATTTAGCGACGGAATATTCCGTCGCTAAACACGGATAGTAACAAAAAACTTTTAGCAACGGATATAATTCGTCGCCAAAAGTCAATTTTTTTAAAATAGATTTTTTTTATTTTTCTAATGCCCAAACCTGTAATAAAAAAATCAATCCACAACAACAACGCGCAATAATCAATACACAAAGAAATATGTAAAATTAATCATAAAAAAGACATATTATGTACAAGCTGGGAACCGGATACAGCTGGTTAGGGGAGGGGAGAAGAGTACAAGCCTGGCGCGGGGGCCGGGGGAAGCTGGGACCGGGCACGAGAAGAGGCTCATCAGGGGTTGCCGAGTCCCAGATCTGGATCCTGCTGATTGGGGCCGGCTCGGCATGTCCAGCTGCGGTACCCTGTTGATCCTGCTCCCTGATCATCCTCAACACCACCGTATGAATGGACGCGATCTAATCGTCGTCCAACGGATGGCGAGGAGCCGGTGTCTGTGGAGGGGTAGTGGGGGGTGAGGACGCTCCTATCACGGCACGAGCAGTCCGACTAGGTAGGCCGTGTATGCGGCCTTTCGGCCGATTGACGACCTCCGGCGTATTCAGCCATCGCTTCAACGCCCCAGTACTCGCACCCGTACTAGTGGACACTGATGGATGTCCGGACTGCTCCTCGGACCCCCTAAGCTATTCATACGAGGCCTGTAAAAAACAGTGATATAAAGATATGTTAGGGCATTAATTAACGCAACAGACATTGAGGATAGAAAGATAAAAAATTAACAACTTAAACAAATTGACTCACATCGATCCGCCGTGCAATATCTGAAATATAGTCGCCCGCTCGGTGCGCCTCGTCCCTGTCCTTCTTCCGCACGTGCGTCTGATTATAAGTCAGAGCTACGACCTCATCGTCCTCCAGATCCCGGTGCTCGACCGCATTCTTGTGTTGGACGATGTCGTGTGGCACCGACCCCCCCGTGTGCGTCAGATCTTTGTTCTGTCTGTTCTCAGCCCCGCACTTACTCTTGGCGTCCCAACCTGGATCAACAGCCCACCGATCTATCATCGCCGTCTATATAGTCGAAGATATCCAATGTGGGGGATATCTCGTCATCTCTGTCATTAGGGCACCCTCGGGCAGCATCTTCTTCGCCCGGTCCCTTGCTTCGTGGAGCCATCGGCGGTAATTTTTGTCGATGTAAGCAAAGAAGGCCTGCTGCCCTAGTGCCTGCTGCTCAAGCGAGTCAAACGTGAACCCCTCCTGTAAGGCATTCCATAACACAAATTAACTACAAAAAACAAACTCTACTTAAATAAATACTATCGCTGAAAAAAATACTTCACCGTACCAGCCACTCCTCCCATAGGGACTCCCTCGCAGCGACATCCCAGTCCTTCCAGTACAGGCGTGGCTCGAAGAATCGGCCCTTCACAAGAACGCCGATCTTCGTCCTCACCCGACACCTACCAACACGTACTGACACCTCCGGACACGTCCGAAGTCATTGATTTTTTTTAAATGCCGGACAACGTGTCCGTCACCCCTTCAAGAGGTGTCCACACATATAAAGCAAAAATGTAACATTTTTCGGTGTCGGTGTCGGTGTCGATCGGATGGGGTGTCCGTGACCTTCCGACACCTCGACACCTCATCGACACATCTGGACACGTGTCGAACATCTCCGGACACGTGTCCAACACCTCATATAGGGTGTTCGAAGACATTGATTTATTTTTTAATTGTCGGACAGTCGGACACGGTGCCAGACACCCATTGAAGAGGTGCCGAACACTCATTGAAGAGGTGTCCACAAGTATAAAGTTAAAATATGTTGTTTCAGTGTCAGCGTTGATCGGACGCGGTGTCCGTGTCTGTGCTACCTAATGGGGATCTCAATCCAATTGGGTCCCATCCTCCATCAACAATCTCAATTTTCAATTCTCAAATGCCCAATGCAATAAAAATTAATAAAAATCACACATTCAATTCAATTGGGTCCCATCTTCCGTCAACAATCTCAATTCTCAAATGCTTAATGCAATAAAAATTACACATTCAATCCAATTGGGTCCCATCCTCTGTCAACAATCTCAATATCTCAAATGCTCAATGCACAATTTAAAATCATCAATTAACAACCTAAAATCATCAATTAATAATCTCATTTACTTCAAATGCATAGCTAATAACATAAAATCATCAATTAACAACCTAAAATCATCTATCGATTGGATTAGGGCATTCAATTTAGGGTTCAATTAGGGGTTCAAATAGTTTAATTTAGGGTTCGGTTCAATTAGGGGTTCAAGTAGTTTAATTAGGGTTCGATTACATCAATTTAGGGTTCAATTACAGTTCAATTTAGTGGTCGGTTGAATTGTGGCATTCAATTAGGGGGTTCAATAAGTTCAATTTAGGGTTCGGTTGGATTAGGGCATTCAATTTAAGGTTCAATTAGGGGTTCAATTAGTTTAATTTAGGGTTCAATTCGATTAAGGCATTCAATTTAGGGTTTAATTAGGATTCAATTACTTCAATTTAGGGTTCTATTAGTTCAATTTAGGGTTCGGTTGAATTGGGGCATTCAATTTAGGGTTCAGGGACTGGTTCAGAGGTGAAAACATATATAGTTCTCAGAAAGAAAGACAAGGAATGTAAACTGAGATATAGACATTACCAACACCACCATAAGCAGATATAGGTATAATCAGATATACACATTACTAGTTCAGAAGTGTAAACATGTATTGTTAATCAGATACTAAGATAACACCTCCATTCTTAGGGCTTAGAGCACTGTTCAAATCTAGATTTGATAGGTACATTCATAGCCAGTAGTATATCGATTAAATACAAGAAATGTGATCAAGTGAGAAACTTACCTAAATTTGAATAATCCGACGGAATTCAGGCGACCGGTAGCCGTAGGTGGTGGACGGAATAGCCGCAGGTGGCGGCAGTGGAACAACTCACGGGTAGGGTGGCGTAGGGGGGAGGACGGGGGTCTCGCCGGAGGTGGGTCGCCGTAGGTCACCGTAAAGGGTGGTCGTGGAGGTGAGAACGCAGGTGGGTGGGTGAGAGATAAGAGAGAGAAACGGGGGAGAGAGAGAAAAGTAGATCTGTGTGTTTTAAGGGATGACTTTTACCGACGGAATTTCCGTCGCTAAAAGTCCGTCAGTAAAAGCCTTTTTTACCAACGGAATATTTAGTGACGGTATAATTCCGTCGTTTAATTTTTTTTTAAAAACCCTCAAAAATAAAAAATTTCCTAAAAACTTTTTAGTGACGGTTTTTCCTCGTTAAAAGTCTGTCGGTAAAATTCCGTCGTCAAATACTTTTAGTGACGGATCATGCCATCGGAATTTTTTTTAACGACGGACTATTACCGAGGATTTATTTCGTCGCTTAAATGACGTTTAGCGACGGAATTACTTCCGTCGCTAAAAGTCCGTCGCAACAAATGTATTTTCTTGTAGTGACAATTGTTGACCATCTGTTTGATTTTTGAACCCATTTTAGATTCTCCTACTCCTATTTGCCTCTTTGCTACGAATTGCCCACCACCTGTTTGATGTTTGAACAGATTTGTTCAATCATTTTGAATTGCACGTTTCTAGTTTATGCATTATCACCGTTGTTCTAACAACAATTAGATGAAACTGTTCTTTACAGTTTTTGTTTCTTCTTCTGAGTTTTCGGTTTGCGTCACTCGCAATAATCCAATTCATCCTGATTGTTATCTATCTTTATACATGTCTTTATACATGTGTCAATGTGTACACAGCCATCTGATAAGAAGGATGCAGTGTGAAGGATGCAATGTGGTTCATGCTGGCCTTTGGGAAGCCCCAAGGGACACATTTCTCTCTACCTATGACTCGTACTGGATTATATCTCTAAGTTCAGCATGTTGATGAAGATTAGCAACCTGGTTTCTAAGGTTGATAGGTACTGCTTTATATAGATTACCCTTTTTGAAAATCTGGACAGGCTTAAGGAATTTTGGGACTTTCTGATAATTTTCTATAGCCATCTGTAAAGACAAAATATATGTGTGCAAAGCCTCTAATGAGAATTAAACAAGTTGTTTTGGTCTCATAAAATGATATGCTTCTTTCCAACTTCTGCAGTTACTTGGTTTGGATTTCTAATAATAAGATTTCTTAGATGAGAATTTGTATGGAGTTGTTTAATGGCCTTGAAATCTTCTGTATTTCGTTTTCAATTTGTATGCAAAGCTTCATCTGGCAAAGGTTTAACCTCTTGTTGATTGATGTACAGATATTGGGGTATGGGCTGGTATGTTGAGGAGGTTCCTTGGTTGATCCTACTGAGATGTTATGGGCAATGTTTCAATGGTCTCTCTATTTAGGTCTATCTCTACTCCTATTGTAGCTTTCTCTTCATTAGGATTATGACGTTGTCTCAATATTTACTCAAAAAAATATAAATTAGTTGGAAACATTTTGAACATAGTTTGCTGAAAAAGCAAAGCAGAACAAATGAAGGGATGCCTAGCAATTGAAGTGGAGAAGGAAATATACAGTGGGAGTTTATTTTGCTTTTATGCATAGAAAAGCGTAAGAGGTGGCACCTTAATACAGTGGAGAAGGAAATATGCAGTTCAATATTGAAAAAGGTGGCATCTTCTTATAGCCAGTGTTGCTGTAGCCACGATGTATATTTGCCATGGAGATGAACTGAAGCAACTATTTTGAAGCCAATTAATTCGACAAGCAGAAGCAAGAAAATGAATGCAAGTTTTTCATTTGTGAATGAGTCTTTGATTTCTTACTTTGTAGCAATAGCTGGATAAGTGGCTCTTTGTTGGTCTGTCCTTATGTATTCATGTAGCTTTCATTTCATTCTTGAGAGAAGCAAGGCAATGTTGGTTTTCTGAACTTGTGAGAGTCCCTTGTAATGAATTTCATTGGAATGAAAAGGTTTAAATTTTACTTGCATACTCCTGAATATGTCTAGCTTTGTTGAACTCAAATGCCGAGCAATGAATATGTGGAATGCATTGCATTTGAAAGGAAAAATGATGGAAGCTACAAGTTGTAAGTGGAAATAGGCAGCAATGTTGTGCATTCTTGCTAACCGGAACGGTGTGCATTCTGTCTATCATAAGCAAGATCTCCAATGACATTATTTTAATTTGTTGCTCTTTGGTTTACGCCTATAGCTTGGCATCAGCCTTTTTTCATGTTGTATTGTACGCATTTCATGAATGTTTAATCCGATTGGTGTTTTTAATGCAACCAGTACAAGCGAGAATATTCTTTGCCACTTGCACCACTTGGAAACATCAATTTTGTTTGAAACATAAAATAAGCATTCAAGCTTTGTAAAACAAATTGCGAGCTTCTCAAACCATAATCCTAAAGCAAATTTAGAATATCTAGTGCAAAACCAGAAACATTGTCCACCTATTTAGTATCCCAAGAGAAGATACTAGATCTAACGAAGAAAAAGCAATTATAAATCTTCCAGGCTGTAGCATTTTCCCTGCTCCATGTATGCTACCTCTTCTAGTCTCATTTCTACATCTCGAACCCTTTCTACCTTGAGATACTTGGCTCTTGTTACTGAGAAAAACAAAATCCATGAAACAAATTCTATGTCAAGTAAATTTCTAATTTATTTCAAGCAACTCAAATCGATATAACATATGCTAATAAAGAAATTCTATGCCAATAAAGAAGCGAGACAACTAGATTGCATTCCCTTTCGTCTTCATCCTTCTGCAATTTATATAGAACTATAAATTAGTACGTGAAACTCAATGTAAGATTAAAGGAAGATAAAAAGAAAAGAAAAAGAAAATGTATGTAAATCAAGACTCAAGACAAATTACCTTTCGCTTTTGACATCCAGTACGATTATGACCTTTCAAATGACAATACGTGCAAGTTCTCTGTTTTTTTTCCTTTTGTAGCCAATTCTATAGAAGATTTTAACCTGGTTGCGACTTTTGGACGGCCCTTCGTCTTAACAGGGGCAGCAGGGTCACGAACTGATATTTGATGCACACTTTTTACTTGGGAAGTACCAGCACTTGAATCGACGTCAGTAACTATTTGACAACCGCTAGTTTGATTTGATTTCTTTCTCAAAGCCTGCTTTTCTATGAAACTACTAAGCCACACATCAAGCTCCTATACATGGGAAGGGGAATCTCTTGCATCTTCAATTGCCTGCACAAATTTAGCTCGAACGGACCATAGAGGTAAGGAGCACACCCCATTTTTGCTAAAATATTCATTCTCTCCCTCGAACCTACTACCAACATCGCCTACCTTATACCTAGAGGCAATTGTCCATCGAGGCAATATGTAGTGCTTAGAGAGGTCGATTAGCTTCTTATTCTTCTTCATAATGTAGAGGATATGCTTACACAACATACCTTCCCTCTCAAATTTAGCACATGAGCATGTAGCCCTAAAATCAACCGATGAATGATAGGAAACCACTTTCCATTTCTCTTTCTCAACAATTAGCGTCTCGTGAGAGCAATCAACACTAGCCATCCACTCCTATTGAAAGATCTCAAACAATCTACGAGTGTAGCACTCCCCCGCCTTTGCTTCGATTGGATGACTAGACAATAGTACAACTTTTGAGTTCATCGTATTAAAATCCTCATCTTCTTGTGCACGCCTTCGAGACTTTACTGCTTTATCATACTGCACAACAAACTCATTCAACATTGTACTTGAATTGACATAACCATCAAAAAAGGAATGTATACTCTCACTTCTTCCACTTGTGGTCATACCAACAAAGAATGTATCATTCAAATATGCCTTCCCCCACTTTTGATGTTTGGTATACATGTTCTGAAGCCAACTATTTTCTTTCAGTTCATATGTTTCTTTCAAAGTTTTCCACCTCGACTCAAATTCCAGAATGGTCTGACTTTTTGTCCACTTAGTGTGTGCCATGTGAAAGTCAGCATAACGAGAACGTAACGATTGTAGATGCTCCATGATGTGCTTCTTTATGTGCCATGCACAAAAACGATGCCGAGCATTTGGAAAGACTTCAACAATTGCCTTGTTCATAGCACCATCTTGATCGGTACTGATTGCTACTGGGGGCCTGCAAAACATACATTGCAAAAAATGCTCAAACAACCATACAAATGTTTCCTCGGTCTCATCCTCCAATAATGCAACTCCAAATAATATAGATTGTCGATGGTGATTCACTCCAATAAAGGGAGAAAATGACATCTTATATTTGTTTGTCCTGTAAGTCACGTCAAACACAAGAACGTCACCAAATTGGGCGTAGGAGGCCCTTGATCTTCCGTCAACCCAAAAAATACTCCTTAAAGATTCGTCTTGAGCCAAATCCATTGCAAAGTAATGGCTACCATTTGAAACGGTCTTTTCTTGAAAATGCTTAATAATCCCGTAACATTCTCGTCCAACATTATTTTTCCTTTCACGGCTAATGATACTAGAGCACTGTTTCACAGTGATATTAGCCTCCTCGCCAGGTTTCATAGCATTCACAACCCTCGTAATTTGAGCAGGTTTCAAGCCTTTTTGATTAAGACTATATACTAGCCGTTTGCATGCTGCGGAACGATGATACTTGCTGTGCGAGCGATGTTTGACCACTTTCGATGGGGTAGCGCTCAGAGGATGATTATGAATATCTTCAAACTTGTCCACGACCCACATGCCAAGCTTTTTCAACAGTGTAATTTGCATCATTGCCCCACAACCTGTTCTTGTATCCCTGTGATGTTTTAAATTGCTTCCCAAGCTGCCTTTAATCATCTAACTTCTTGAAGCCTTGTTTATTGCACACAAATTACCTCCTAAATATCTCATTCGTCATCCTATTCTTATGTGAATATTGGATGCGAGTACCGAAACCCTTCACCAATGCATATCGATTTATAAAACTCATATGCCTCCTCTTGTCCGCCAAACACTTTCCCAATAATAGTTTCTTCACTACATTCCTCAAAGTCTTCACAACGTTCACCATCACGCATTTTGCCCTCGTTATACTCGAATGGAACAACACCTAAATCCACACAGTCCTAGTTTAAATCCAC
Source organism: Escallonia herrerae (assembly GCA_033070095.1). Classification (NCBI taxonomy): domain Eukaryota; kingdom Viridiplantae; phylum Streptophyta; class Magnoliopsida; order Escalloniales; family Escalloniaceae; genus Escallonia; species Escallonia herrerae. The sequence goes on along the minus strand of JAVXUP010003254.1, from coordinate 28,133 downwards.
ACATTCTTGACCATCTTGCATTTCACCATTGTCAATTATATGCATTTTATCACTGCCATTGATATATAGATTAAGCCCTAAATCGCATTCTTCATGATTTTCAGCCCCTACCTCACCCTCGTTAGCAATATCAAATGGCTCGCAATTAATCACTAGCTGAAAGCATGGCCCTGAAGACTCGTCAATCATTTGAACATCGTCGCCCTTGTAGTATCGTATGCATTTACACACAATTTGTGCAACCTTTAATTATAACATGGATTCACATACCGGTGGTGAGAAATTTAAAAGACGTGAACCTGTTTAAAAATCAATCAGATGGTGGACAATTGTGGCATGGTGGCGAAGGGGGAGAAGGGAGGACTCGGTGGGAGCTATTGTTGGCGGGCAGCGGCGGCGAGGAAAGAGAGGAGGCGACAACGAACGGTGGCTAGGTGGAGGGGAGGAATCTGTAGAGGCAAGGCAGCGAGTGATTGCTCTCCCTTGTTCCGGTGGGAAGGGAAGAGACGGTCGGCAATCTGGTTGAGCCGTGGAGGCACAATGCAGCGTAAAGGAGAGAGAAACCGACGAAGGAGAAGAGATTACCTGGAGAAAAAAAACATTAGTTTTAATACCCATCGTAAAACTGCATCGTTTTGGTAAGAGGCCATAGAAAGCTCTTGTGTGGCATAGCAATATAACTGATTCCCCCCCCCCCCACACACACACACACACACACACATACTGAATTTCTAATTATATATGCTGATTCCCATATCTGCTGATTCTTTTTCATTTTCATTTTTCAGAAATTGTATGTTGATTAAAGGTTGATTGGTGATGAAGGTTATGAGATGCCAAAATTGATCCTTAAGACTTGTTCCCTATTTAACTTAATCTGGTTGTTATAATGATGTTGTTTAATGAGGTCTAACTTAATTACAACTTTTATCTCATCCGTGTAATGATCTCTTTAGAGTTATCAGTTATGTACTTTGATTAGAAAACTCATGCCATGTATGATCTCTTTAGAGTTATGAAATTTGATTAAAAATTTTGAACTTTAATAGATAATTGTAAATTAATGATATTGTGTAATGAGTAATTCTGTTTTGAATGTTATGTAATCTAATTAGGATTTTAAACTTATATTGCTTGGTTACTTCTTTGAGTTTTTAATACACAATTCATTATTTTGAGTCTAGCAGAAAGAAGTCTAGCCCAAACGGTTCGATCCGCTCAAACCGAACCGTTCGATCCACTCAAAACGAACCGTTCGATCCATTCAATCCGTTCAAACAGAACCGTTCAAACCGAACCGTTTGAGCGCGGTTTGATTTATCTTTTTCTAAACCGATATTAGTCGATTTGATTTCGTATTCAGCCTTCAAACTGAATCAACCGGACCGTACACACCCTGTTTAACTTAGTAGTGTGGTTGGATCGAACCTTTGGTAATCCCCAGGAAGTGAGCCGAACTTGCCAAACTATATAATCACCACTCACTTCACACGGTGCAAAGCCTCAGGTCAAAAGAACACAAAAAAATGGAGAAGGGTTTAAGCAAGCCATGGAGAGTACTCGAATTCTACAGTGGCATCGGTGGCATGGTACACTTCAACTCTCCCAACCCCTCTCTCTATTCTGTCTATATGTGACGCCTTGCGGCATTTTTTCCCCCTTTCACAGAGGTATTCAATCATGAAAGCTGGCGTGAACGCAACGATGGTGGAAGCATTCGACATAAGCGACACGGCCAATGACGTTTACCAGCACAATTTCGGCCACCGGCCCTTTCAGGTGTACATGCTTTTTCACAAATCTCAACGTAAATGCTTTGGAGTCCTTAATCACGAAAAGAGTGTTTGGTTTTCTTAGAAGACCTAAGTTTTGAATCCGAAATGAGGCAACAATGCATTTTTTAGTGAACAGCTAGTAGTCGTGATGGTAAACAGTTCACCGACAAGAGGTTCGCGTTGAGCCACAACATATTTATTGTCCCTTTCTATTGTCGTGGTTTTCCTAAAGAATTTAGGAACAATAGGAATTGTAAACCCTGCTCCAGGGTCTAAGTAATGGGTTAACTGTTCGGTAACTCCATCTATTTCATAATTTGCGTACCCGTTGGTTTGTTCCGAATTTCTGCTATAGAATTTGAGCATCTAAGATTGAATTGAGCTTTAATTGTGGACACTGAAGAAATTGATGTTTACATGATAATTTTCTGTTATAAGATTTCTCAAAAAGTCAAAGGGGACAAAATATGAAAAGCAGGGAGTGCGAAGAATGATGTAACTGTCGCAGCCCCTGAAGAACGGGTACAAAGAATGACCTGACCGTTGGATGGGATTGTTCAAACCATAATGGATTCAGTTTTGTGCAATCATTCTATTTGGTTGTTATAACGTGTGCAATGAAATTAATTCCCAAATATTGATACAAAGACATTGAGATAAAAAGGAAGATAGTTTTGTGCAATCATATACTTCTATGATGTTTCCCAAATACTGATAGTTTCTGTGCAATCATGTACTTGTGTGGTTCTTTTTTACCATTGGTGTTTTAGTAAAGAATTGCTGACAACAGAAGAAACTGGAATTCGATCCCTGCTCAAGGGTTTAAGTATTGCTACGAGGACATTCGAGTCCTCAGAAAAGAAATTAAGAAAACTCAAGAGCAGAAGCAAACGAAAAAACTCTGTTCAACCGAGTTATATAATTATGTCAATTTTATGTACTGTGGAAACATTACCGGCTTTATTACCTTAATAGCACTTCTGCTTGGTGGATGAGAAAATTCAGGCGAAACTGGAAATGCACCATGATAGATGTTAGGTCTATCTATGGCTGCTGCACATTGAAGCCCTTCCTTTGGACAGAATCTGGGCCTTACTGAACTCCGCTGCCCACAGGTCTTTCAATGAAAAAGCCAACATGTATTTTACTAACATTCTGATATATCTTAGCCATACTTCATTAGCAATTTTTTGGAGTTTGATGGTGAATGTTCTTTGTTTGAGTCTGAATAGGGTAACATCCAAACATTGAGTGCTGCTGATCTTGACAGCTATGGAGCTCATGTATGGCTTTTTTCTCCTCCTTGCCAACCATATACTCGACAAGTTTATAGCATCTTTGATTCTCATCATAAAATCTTCTTGGTTTGCGATATGTTCTAAATTTAAATGCGTGTTCAGGTCTCCAAAAAGACTCTAATGATGCTCGGGCATCCTCTTTTCTCAAAATTCTTGAACTTATGCCACAAACTTCACAACCTCCAGTCATGCTAATTGTGGAAAATGTTGTTGGATTTGAGGCTTGTTTAGTAAAGTTTAACAGCCAATGTTCAATTCTCCTATGATATATTGTTGATCCCCCCAATTGTGTTGTTACTTTTTGTGCATCAGACATCGGACACACATAGTAGAATGGCCGAGATATTGGAAAAAGCTCATTTTGTTACGCAGGAATTTATTTTAAGCCCATTGCATTTTGGTGGGCCATATTTGAGGCCGCGTTACTTCTCCTCTTTCTTCTTTCACACACACACACACACATATATGTGTGCATAGCATGTGCTTTTATTTGCATTAAGATGTATGTATACTGTGTGTGTGCACATGCAAGAGAGAAAGACAGAGCAAGAGGGAGGAAGGGAGGGAGGGAGTTAAAGTGGGTGTCCCTTAGCTCCTCTATAATGCTATTTCTGTGGACTCTAATGAATGTGTAAACATTCTTTTGTATTGGTGATGCTCTTGTGCATGAAGTTTGGTTGTACATCCTTACTTCTTCCTCAAAGTGGTCTTGACCCAATTACTAAGCCCCGTATGGACCCTGTCAATCTGTCATATGGTGCATGATAGTGCAATGTCATTTTTTCCATTCAGTTGTTACTGCTGCAAAGTTCTTTAATGACGAGTTACTTATTTTATACGTGTGAATTTCATATACATAGATGGATGCATAAGCACAAGCATATGTTACTATGTGTGATTTATTGCTAAAACTAGAACGTAAGAATTCAACCCTTGGGTGATATCTTATAGGAGAAAACTATGAAAAGAAAAATCATCTGGACTCTCAATGCATAAAGATTTTAGGTGTTAGTTTTCTGATATTTCTTGGCCAAATATATTAGTCAAGAACGTCTACCAAGTCAATCGAGGCAAATAAGGTGGCGTATAATGTCTTAAATCAAACAATGTAGCTTAAACAGTATCTTAACTTGTTAAACATGCTTCATGCCTAAACAGGCGCCCACAGACAACAAGGAACAGTTTTGTAGTAGAGAAAGTTCTCTGTAGAAGGCCAGCCTTGGGACAATGATAAGATTACTTTATTGTGGCCTGGTGGAGGTTACGGACAGAAACTCCAATCAGCCATCCTCAGGCCTTGCAATGGTTGGAGCCTCATGCATTGGGCCTAGAAGAGTTTGTCTCTAGAAAAAGAACTACAAGCAGATGTAAACAAGACAAGCTATTTCATATAGCCTTATCAATTTCTTGCTCATGCAAAACCAGTGTTTATACCCTCCTTGGGATGCCCTTCCAGGTTTAAGTAACTCTTCCTCTGGTGCAATCACTAAGGATACATAGTAACTTTGTATTGTTATTTTAAGTTCCTAAGGTTCCCTTATTGCTACCAGTAGCAGAAATCATAGGTCTACATTGGAAGCCATGAAATTTACTTCTGCTGCAAAGTCATAGATTGTACTCAGTTCTGTGTTAAATTTTCTGGATAGAGTTCCTGTCATATAATCATTGAATAGGAGCAAGAGAAGAAGAAGAGCTCTTGGATGGAATTGCTCAGCACAGATATCGCGCGAGCTCTCAGCTATCCAGAGTTCTCAACCTTAATCTGGAACCAGCCAAAGGATTACAAAAGGATTAGGAATACTCCCTGCAAACTAGATAGACTTACTATGGAACTATTGTGGCTTTAGATCTTAAAACTTACCAGGCTGAATGTGCTGTATATTTCCCTGTTGGAGATAAACTTGGATTCACAGAATCAAATCTTGATGGACATGGTTTCACAGTCAGGGTTCAATAACATTACCATGTGTAGTCTTAGATACTTTGGCATCAATGGATTATCAAGACTCAGCTCATATTTTCTCTATAGTGGACCATAAGGATGCCAATGTTCCAATTCCAGCCACAAAAGTTTCTCCACTATAATTAATGAGTTGTTGAGCTACACTTCTTAATTGGGTTATAAAGTCCCAGAAACAGCTGTTATAACGGGAGATGTTTATATTGATGAATTAGAAACGGCATGAGCCTATACATGTCACTGCAATCCCTTTAAATTTATTAAGCCATTCTATTTTTGGTTCGCGAGGTTAGTCACTCCCCCCCCTTAAGCTTTATTTACTGTAGGCATGACCAGATCATAGGTCTCTTGGTGCGATATTGTTTGCTTGTAAATAGCTCAGGCAGGCGCCTTGCGTGACAATGGATGGATGGTTTAACGGCGGACGTGCCAGCTCCTGATGGGACCTTGTGTAATTACGATTTCCAAATCATTAAACGGTCTGGCAATTGGGGGATTGTGCCTTTCTGACTTCTTTCCAATTATCTACGAGGACTTAAGAATATTCACGGAGTTCTTTTGGCCTAAAGCTTTAGGACCTTTTCAGTGCTATTTTAAGTTACTGCCACTCCTACCTAATTACTCCTACTCTTGTCAATCCAAGTAGAAGAATACAACGAATAAAGGCCGTCTACCTTCATAGTGTTTGCAGTGAACAACTTTTATAAAATGATAATTAGTTGAGAACAAAGCACTAATTTAAAGGTTAAATGCTCTTTGGTGTCTTTTTGAGTGAGTCAAACAGCTGGTGTGTTTTGTGAAGAGGATTACTTGAGACAACATTTATGGCTTTTATAACTGAGTTGTAATCATTTAGCCTCGAGTCTATCTGATCTGGAGCTGTCTCGAGTCAAAGCGTGCTTGTTTGACCTTGCTGTTCAAGCTAAGCTTCCTCGTTGATCTGACTCTTCCACCTTAAGGTTGGATAGCCCTCGTTTAACTTCTTGGATAAGTTTAAATCCAGCCTCTGCCACGTTTTTTACAACTCCCCCCTTGATGACACGTTCCACAGTTAAAACTTTATGCCCTGTGAGAGGGGCCATGTCCTTTGTTCAGATCCGACCACATGTCGTTTGGGCATTGTTGCCCTTGATTTGACAGTTTGATGAGACAGTCACCGACTTGCTCTATGACGAACTGGCCTTAAGTGGAGACTTGTTCTCAGGCCAGTCCTAGCCCCTTGATGACGTGGCATGCTTGATTCCTTTTGGACCAATCGGCCTTGCTAGGCCGATATGTTGCATTTTTAATAGGGGCAAGACTCTCTCTCTCTCTCTCTCTCTCTCTCTCTCCCTCCCTCCCTCTCTCTCTCTCCCTCTCCCTCTCCCTCCCCCTCCCTCCCTCTCCCTCGCTCCCCTCCCTCTCCCCCCCTCCCTCCCTCCCTCCCTCCCGCTCCCTCTCTCTCCCTCCCTCCCTCCCTTTCTCTCCCCCCTCCCTCCCTCCCCCTCTCCCTCTCTCTCCAGCACAATGCAGTTTTGATTAGGGGAAATTCTGTGATGAGCACTTTCATTAAGTTGAGCCTTCACCCCTCTCCTGTACAATTGCACTTATAGTGAAGAGAGGTGAAAGCTCAATAAAACTAAAGCGTGCGCGTTAAATGCACCTAAGCACTGAAGGAAGAGAACTAAAATAAGTTACGTTTGTATACCCCTTTGAATCTGAGTGAGGTTAACGGTAGGGAATATGTTGTACCTTTTAACGAACTGAGTTACATTTGATTTGAATTAAGTATTGCTGGCAGAGGCAAGCTATTTTTCATATTTTTTTGTATTGGAAGGTCACTATTTACCAAATCTATAATTTGAAAATCTTGCAATTATTGAGGAGAAATTATGTGAATCGGCATTGAGGCAGTGCCGAGGAGATCAGAACAGAGTCAATGTCAAGGAAGATGATTTTTGACCGAGTTCTCTAGATGATGGGAGATTTGAGAGTCTAGTGGAGGAGGTTTGTCATCTCTATAGAAGGGTTTCATGTGGGGGTAACATGACCCCATAGGTCTGGCCACCTATCCAAAAGTATGAACAACTGGACAGGCAAGATCATTTCCTATTTAAATGTACGAGGTGTGCGACTGGTCTAGATCTCGGTCATGATCCCCTAGTCATCATGTTTTTAAAAAAAGGACCAGATGTCGTGATGGAGCCTTAACTCCTGTATGTTGAGAGGGGAGATTATTGGTGGTGGTGATGTTTACTTTCATATACTACCAACATGGCACTGTTACTTTAAAACAGCTTTTGGCAGCCTGGCTTGCCACATGTATCGATTTCCCATGTCTATGCCTACTAAAATAAGAATTCGTAATATTTCCTAATGCCTAGTGACCCTAGTCATATTTTTGGTATTCAAAAGTGTTGTACCTTAAAACATCGTGACTTAGATCAATATCTTTTATCTACTGCAGGCAAAAAGAAAACCTTTATCCTTTCAGAACCCACTGCTCAACCAACAACTGATTCGGGCCCCAGGACCATTATTTGGGCAAAGCATAATAGTTGGAGAAGGTAACGAACCACAAGGGAGCTTGGATAAATCTCTTCAAGCTTGCGAGCCTGTACGAAAATTTCTGGAATTCAAACATCCAAGCAATGAAGTACAACCTGAATCCAGCTGGTTGCACATTAATGTTCCTGGAGCTTTGGAGAGCTCAGCCATAGGCTCTTTAGAACAGTACTTTGTTCCATTAAGCTTGCTAGAGAGATGGGGAAATGCCATGGGTATCCTTATTTTTCTTGCAAATATGCATATGATTATTGAGTCACCACTTGTCATTATCTGTTTTTGTAGCTCATTCTTATGCTAAGTAATCCTTGAAAGTCGAAGATATTGTTTATCCTGATTCAAAGCGCTGTTGCTGTTTTACAAAAAGTTACTACCGGTATGTAAAGGGCACTGGCTCCCTTTTGGCAACAGTCCAGGTAAAAATTCTTCTCTAACATGCTGAAATTTGGAAATGAGGGTTTCTTGTTTTACTAAGAGAATCAGATTCTTGTCTGGTGCAAGTCTGTTGCGATCATGGTACACATCACATGCATTAATGCTTTACTGCCCACTTTCGTCATTGTCAATACTCTCCCCTCACTCAATGCTGGGGTTCGAGTCGTATTTCTCAAAATAATGCGAAAAGGATTAATGAGTGCAATGGGACCTGGCGGGTATGTGGAATAGCTTATCTACATATCTGTTTTTTGTACCCACAAAGAAAAGGTGTCCAACTAACCTCTAGTATTATCCTTCAGTATCTCCTGTCCATCATAATCAGTAGTACTCCCAGGGAATCTATCAGATCTAACCTTCATGGAGACATAAAACATCAACAATAGCTATTTTATGCGAGCTGAACCGAACCAAGCAGTCAATTCTTCAAGTTTGGTTCGTAAGTAGAAACCAAAGTTGAAGATGTGATCACGTATGGCTTGTTTACGTTGTGGCAATCTCAAACATGTCCAAGCTCGAGCAGCTTGGTCTTTCATATAATTATTGCCTTATCGAGTTTAGTTCAGTAAGCTTGAGTATGATTTACTTGGTCTGTTATCCTGAAGAATTTATCGTGAATGAACCTTGAAACAAACCACCATGAGCCCAACTCCAATGGATTGGTTCCTTTTAGAACCAGTATTAAATCCCTAATCTCTCCTAATCATATTACAAGGACCCCTCAAATGTACTGAAAAGTCTGAATCGCTCCGAATTCAACGGTCAAACCGAATTAAACTGCCCCAATCTGCTGAAAGATACAACTCCCTGTGTTTCAAAATTTTCGTCTCGTGGTTTGGTCCCAAGAGAAGACCGGTTCAATAACCTCCGTTTGTATATGCCCCTGTAAATATAGTGCAAGTATATGCTTCAGTAAGGCCATATATTTACACTTTTCCCAGGTCGAAGTTGTCTCATCCCAAGAGAAGGCCTGTTCATTTTGTTTACTCTTGGTGCCATTTTCCTTCTTCAATAGCCTCTCGTTTTCTTCTTAGCCTTTCTCCTCTCATCTGTTCAACACTTCAACCTAGTAACTTCTTGTAAGCTCTTCTGACTCAATCCTCCTGCGTTTATGTTGATATAGTGGTTGAACCTTTGCACAAATGAAGTTGGCGTAAGTGATGATTTTTGTCTCAGATGTACATAGATTTATGCTGCAGATGGTGTGTTGTGTTTAGAGCCTGAAGGAAAATTAAGTCTTGTTTCCCAATACTATCTGTTCATCTAGATGCTTCAAGTTTATCTAATGGACTGTTGAGACTGCCTCAACAAGGCATTAATGTTACATCTTCCTGGATACAATGTACTACTTGTCTTGGTTGCTTCTCATACTGATGCAAGTAATTAGATATTTATGCTGCCTGAATTTCACTGAAGTTGCACGAGATTTTTGTCGGATTGATTGCTTGGATTGTAGGAACTGTCATCATAATATCATGATACGCCATCATAATATCCTGTTATCTGCTATGATATGATTTCGAGAAAGCATAACGACTGCCAGTTCTGCACTAGAAAGTCAACTTCATGAATTTAGTCTTCCATTTCAGCCATTGTAACTTTCCTTAGTTAGATTCTGCTTGTTTTATGGGGTAATTAGCATTACCATAAGCAGGTTATTCTGGAAATTTTCATTGTGTAGCTCATGACATCTGTTCCAACTTAGCTTCTGCATGATGTTTCGTTCGTATCAACTCTATCATGTGAAAGCAATTATAGTTCATTCAATGGATTACATGCAGCTAAGAGCAGAGGATAAAATAGTCTCACTGGAGGGGCTACGCCTAAAATACTTTACCCCAAGGGAGGTAATAGTTTTATATTTTATGGCCTTCTTCAGTTGAACCTTGGCTTTCTGTTAGTTCTTAGATGGACTTAACGGAGATGCTTTTCTGCTTCACTAGGTTGCCAATTTGCATTCTTTTCCGGAGAACTTTAACTTTCCACGGCACATAAGTCTTCGACAACGGTACATAATAATCACTTGCTCTATGCTATTGGTTTTTGTATATTCTTATACTTACCCACCAACAGTAAAATCTTTAGAGTAACCAAAAACTAGAAAAGTTCTTCAAATATTTTCCTGGAGTCTTTCCCACTAATTGGAAATTTGCTCTTAAAATCATTTGCTTTAAAGTCTTACGCTGTTGGAGAGTATGTCCATACTGCGAATCATTCCTTATCAATCCCCCTCACAAGCGGCTCTTCTTGCCAGTGGATAGACATACAAGGGTAAAATGAAGCACACACACTTACATACTGGGGGCACCAAATGCAAGCAGGAACTTGTGACCTCTTGCGAAGCCCAGAGTTCTATATGGTGTCTAGTTAATGATTCGAAAGAAGGTTAGGGAGCCTATTATGCTATGCCTTAGATCAATAGTCTAAGGCGGGCTTACCTTTGCATATTGAAGTGAGAAAAATAACATAAATGATTCAGTAAAATGACAGTAAGATTGTCAATGATTTCATCCAAACCCCGTTGTTTTGGAGGCCCGCGTTAGGAAACTTATCTAAACCTCACAATTCACTATCCCTGAATGCATACTTATGTAAAAACAAAGATGGAATAACAAATTTATTGCTATGCCTTAGGTAATGCCTAAAGTTGGCTTCTTAAAGTCTTCTTGGGATTCACTTTTTGCTTAAATCCAATGTAAGAATTATTAAATTTTATCTAATAGCCTAGGCCAATTTGTGTGAGCTGAACAATGAGAAAGCTTTGACAGTTAATAGCCTAGAAATTGAAAGAATATCATAGGCTAATAAATAAGAAAGCTTTTACAGTTAAAATGCAACACATTTTACTCTGGAAACATTACATTTGAATTTTCTTCTTCGCAGTTATGCATTGCTGGGGAACAGTTTAAGCGTAGCAGTGGTCGCTCTGTTGCTCTGTTATCTATTCGCTGAACAACAGTGAGTTTGATAGTGGATATATATGGTAAGATATTGAGGCCCCGTACGCTTACAATATTTGTTTTTTGTTTTCATTTTCTTGATTTTCATATTCAGTTTGAAAATCCGTTCCTGTACTTTTATCATTTTCACCAAAAAAAATTTAGCTATTTTTTCTTATATTGGGTTAAGTTTGAGTGAAAAAAGCTGAAAACACCTTTGAGGTGTTTTCAGTTTTTTGTTACTATTTGAGTAATTTTATCCAAAACGAAAACAGAAAATGGTAAAAGTACGCAAAAAAGGAATCTTTTTCATCATCATTGCTAAAAACAGAAAACGAATTTCGTGAACGTACGGGGCCTGAGCTTTTCAAAACTGAAAGATGTGTGCAGAAGAGCTCAGACATGCCAGCCATAACAATGCACTTAAAGTTCTATTCAAATTAGGTCTCATACTTTGTGACAAAGAGATCACCTAAGGTTTAGCTTTGGTCCATGCTAAAACTCTTTATACGCATCAGCATTAGCCAAGAAATTTGGTTACGGAACCTTAATTGTTACATACGGCACACTTCTTAGAATAAGTATCCCCACAAATGATAACGGCAAACCGATGGAAGTACAAAAATCTCATATTAGAACTGCAGACCAGCTTCAGCCTCGGAAAAGGGTGATGAGAGAACAAATAGCTTGTGTGAAAGTAAATACGAGCAATATGACGGCTGCCACAGTGGAAGCAATCATCCATGGCGTACTGCAATAATCGCGTTTGAACGTTGTCTTCCATTTATGCCAAGGTTCGTTGTAGTACGCGTTCAGGTCTGCTAAAACATGGTTGAAATAGTATTTGGGGCTCCACAACCTAACATGCATCCCACAGTTGTTGAAGAGGGTCGCCACAGCAGAGCTGTCACTCAACAAGCACTCTACAATGCCATTCTTAGTGAGTAAATCCACATCTTTAGAAGTGTCTATAAGCGCATCCATGAAGGCAATGTAATCTATCACATAGCTATCAAATGGATGAAGGCAATGCTCAAGGGCAACCAGGTTTCTCAGTACAATTTCCGTGTGGTCATCCGCTCGGATAAGTGGAACTTCCAGCACTCCTTTCGAATACTTGATGTCAAGTAAGCAATCACTTGAGCCCCTCTTAAAATCTATTCCTGCTTCCTTAAGTTCTGCTGCACTGCATATAGGGGCAAAGGGTGCTGTCCCCTTTGGTAATTGTGGCCTTAGGGTTGCCGGTAGGTGACATGTCCTTAGCAAATTAAGAAAATGCTTAGGTTTCAAACCTGAATTTATTCGTTTCAGTACATTGCATCTCAGCCTGTCCAAGTCCTGGACAGGCACCAGATCAGAAAAGTAGTTCATACTAAGCTGGAGGAATTTGATCTCGTTAAGGGTGAGAAACTTAACGAAGATAATTATGACGTTTGGCACAAAAAAATGAAATTCATGCCGAACGAACAAGAGCTCAAGGAGCACTTAAACCAAAGAGATGGTCACGTGCACTGAGGGGCAACCCCCTAATAGACCATGCTGCCTACTAGAAATGGCATGAGAAAGATCATAGTGCGCGCTATACTCGAGCAACTTGCAAGATGATCTAATCATGCAGTTTGATGAACTTCTAACTTGTAAAGCTTTATGTGATCAACTCAAGTTCTCTTTTGGTGGAATCTCAAGTACGCGGCTTCATAGCCTTGTTCAAGTTAGAGGAATACACAAAAGACCCTAAGTAATACCATGAATGGACATCTAAGGGTGATGTCCAGTATGATTGATAAGCTAGGGATGCTGGCCATGCACTCAGAGATGAGCAGCAAGACAGGGCTGTCATAAGGTTCCTTCCTGCTTCATGGGCCAATATGAAGCAAATATTGACTCATAATGAAAACATCAAGAACTTTTATGATGTTTCACAGCATGTCATCCTTGAGACTGAGACTCGAGATGCTGACAAGAACTTTACTTATGTCGCCCATGGGATCGCGCAATGCAAATGACAAGCGTGTAATACAAAGTAAGAAAGGTGAAGCTAGCACTTTTGCACCAAAGAAAGGGAAAATAAAGAAACGCAAGAGAGGAAAACGTGGTGGAAAAAAGGAACTGTCTAAAATCACATGCTACAACTCTCAACAGTAAGGACACTTTTCTCGTGATTGTGCTGAGTGGAAGAGGGTACCTTCTGAATCTCTCTCTCAGTTATATGTTTCGTTCACGTGTGATTGTTGCTGATTCCCAACCTGTGTGGTTTATGGATACAGGTGCAACAAAACATGTAGCACGTGATCGAGAGGGGTTTGTAGATTACCGTCGAATTTCAGTGGGAAGCAAACATATCTTCATGGGAATCAACAGCTCCGAGGAGCTGCTAGGGGTTGGTTCTTACCCGCTCAAGTTGCGCACTGGACGCATGTTGCTTCTTGAGGATTTGCGATATGCACCCACTGTTCCGCTTAATCTACTTTCAGTCACTGCTTTAATGGACAATGGTTTTACCTTCAATTTTAGGGGTAATAAGTTGGACATTTTTTTTGTTGATGTTTTGTTTGGACATGGGTTTTGCATGGATAGTCTTTTTCAATTAGATTTAATTGATTCTCATTCCTCTTATTCTTATGTGGTGAATGATAATATTGTGAATGATTTTGCCGCCTGCATGCAAGGCTGGGCTACATAGGCTAAGATAGAATGACTCGTTTGGCTAAAGAAGGCCTTTTGGGGCCACTCGCAAAAGTTAATCTACAAACATGTGAGGCTTGTTTCGCATGAATCATGCAAGAAGCCTTATGGAAAGGCTGTGAGAGCAATTCAGCCACTTGAGCTAGTTCACTTTGACATATGTGGACCTATGAGTATAAAGGCACGCCATGACGCCTCTTATTTCCTTACATTGATTGATAGACGATTATACACGATATGGTTACGTGTGTCTAATATCTCACCGCTATGAAGCTTTGTACTGTTTCAAACGCTTTGTAGCAGAGGTTGAGAATCAGAAAGATAAGAGTTTAAAAACTCTTTGCAATGACCGATGATGCGAATATTTTTCCGATCAGTTCAAGAAGTTTTATGAGGAAAAAAGGATACGTATGCAACTTACTATTCCTAATACTCCACAACAAATTGGTGTTGCGGAAAGAATAGAACATTGTTAGATATGGTTAGGTCAATGATGGCGTAAGCAAACCTTCGAATATCTTTTTGAGGAGATGCCTTTTTTGACTGCAGCCTATATACTTAATCATGTGCCTTCACCCCATATGAGCTTTGGAATGGCCAAAAGCCAAATTTAGATAACTTGCGTCTATGGGGCTCAACATGCAATGTTCACAGTACTTATCATAAGTATGGAAAACTAGGGCCTAGAGCTAAAAAGAGTATCCTTTTAAGGTATTTGAAAACTCCATAGATTGTGTAATATATGGTGAACATCCAAATGGTGGAAAGACTGAAATAGAATCTCGTGATATCATTTTCATAAAGAGTGATTTTCCTAGTATTAGAGACGCGAGTAAGAATCTTGACCTCTATGAGTTAGAAGAGGTTGAAGCCACTTTATCATCTCCAAGCGAAGAAGGAGAATTAATTTCTCATTTGATTATTGCTGAAGATAGTATTAATGACCCTCAACCTAGTGGGAGCATCCTAGACAGTGGGAGTACATCACCAAGACCATCAGGTCTATAAGATTCTCAACTGTGTAGAGGTGCATAGGAAAGAGTTTCACGTCGTCGTTTGGAGATTGATAGAGAAATTCTTATGTGCACTCCAACTAATGAAGATGAGCCCACTTGGGTAGAAGAAGCCTTATCTTTATCTGCTAATAATGAGTGGATGGCTGCAATGAAGGATGGGTTGAGCTCAATGGGAAGAATTAGGTCTGGAGTTAGTTAACCTTCCGCCAGGGTGCAAGACTTTGAAAACAAGTGGGTTTTAAAAGTCAAGTGCAAGGCAGATGGGTCAATTGAAAAGTATAAGGCACGTCTTGTGGCCAAAGGCTATACCCAATGTAGGGGTATGGACTACGAAGACACATTCTCCCCGGTGGTGAGATTTGCTTCAATTCGCCTAATCCTGGCTATTGTCACCCAGCAGGATTTAGATCTTTTTCAGATGGATGTTAAAACTATATTTCTCAATGGAGAACTAGACGAAGAGATTTTATAGCTCAACCTGAGTGTTTTTGAGTCAAGGGACATGAACACAGTTTGCTGACTCAGACGTTCTATATATGGCCTCAAACAATCGCCTAGGCTGTGGTACTTTAGATTTCATCATGCTATTACCTCTATAAGTTTTGCAGTGATTGAACACGACCATTACGTTTACATTAAACCATCCAAGAAAAGTGTTATGATCCTTTCATTATATGTGGATGACATTCTTTTAGATGTGAATGACATGAGTTCCGTTGTCGCCATTAAGCGGTGGTTGTCCTCAAAATTTAGGATGAAGGACGTGAGAGAAGCTAATTATGTGCTCGGGATTAAAATCATATGTGATCGTCAAAAGAGACCTCTCGGTTTGTCTCAAGAGACATACATCAAGAAAGTCATTGAACGATTTCGTACGCATAACTCAAAACCCATAGACACTCCAATAGACAAGGCTTGTACTTTAAGAATAGACCAATGCCCAAAGAATAATAAGGAAAAGAATAGGATGTCCAAAGTGCCTTATGTGGCTACAGTAACGAGTTTGATGTATGCTATGTTGTGTACACATCTAGGCATCTGCTATGCAGTTGGAATGGTGAATCGTTATCAGAGTAATCCTGGACTCGCTCATTGGAATGCGGTGATGAGGATTCTTTGATACCTACATGGATCAGTTGATCTTGTCCTATGTTCTCATGGTGGAGACTTGAGACTAAGAGGATACAACGATGCTGATTAAACCAGTGATATAGATGAGCGCGGATCCACTTCAGGTTATGCATTCATACTAGGCGATAGATCTATCTCTTGGTGCAGTAAGAAACAGACTTGCATCGCCTAATCCACGATGATGTCGGAGTATGTTGCTTATTTAGCAGCAGTCTAGGAAGCTATTTTGTTGATGTCATTCTTACGGGTTCTAGGGGTTACAGCTCATGCAGATGAGGCTGTGACCGTTTACTGTGACAACACAATTGCCCTAGATTTTGTAAAGGACCTCAAATATCATGAGAAAGCTAAACACGTAGGCCTTTGTTGTCACTTCATTAGAACTTCAGCTGCGCAAGGAGAGGTGACCATGAAACATATACCTACTAGCAGAATGGTGGCTGATCCTTTGACCAAGCCTATTGCTAAATATGTTTTCCTTTCTCACATTAGGAGTATGAGACTACGTAGGGTTTAACATGTTTGTGGCATCTTATGTACTTAACATTATTTATTATATTTTCATTCCTTGGTTTGAGTTTACTTTGGAACGAATGTATAATTTTTGTTATTATATATACATCCTTATTGAGAGTGTCACTAAGCTTGACCTGACCCACTCACGGGTAATTCACCTTGGTGCTAAGTTAGCGAGCAAGATAAGACATAATTATCTTAGGTGCTGAGAGGGCGAATAAGAAGATACAACTAGTGATGCAAAAATGTCGCTTTAGTTGGAGCTATGATGAGACCTAAAAAGGTAGGTCGATCATAAAGTATCTCCAGAATTCTATGTAGCCGGTTTACAGCCGAATGTGAGATTTTAGGAAGGCACTATGAAAGTGACTGAGCTGAAAAACTCAGGTTAGGCGCTTGTACAACAACTAGGCTCAGATTCGTATGGCATATTCTATCATACATTTATGTCACGCCCTCACGGGTTACGCCATAACATGCAAATCAAATTGCATGTGCTAAATGCAGACTGCTAGTGGGAGTAATGAATGAATCCCTGCTTCATCTTGTGTGAGCCACTTGGATCGAAATATTTTTAATCCTATATATTACCCTTTTTACCTTAGACTATGCCATGAAGATGACACTATGTCGCTACTTAAACATGTACCCTTGAATCATGGATAATGCGGTCTCGCGGGGCATGTTTAGAAAAACGATTGGGTCTAATTGACATGAGGGCTTTGGGAAGAAAGTTCAATATTACATCACGTTATGTGATTTATAGTCCGGATAACTTTGTCAATTTTCGTTTCAATATGAGTCATGAATATATAACATATTAGAGGTTTAACATTGCTCACTATTAGGGCTTTGAGAGTGTTTAGTCTAGTGTGGTTGAACTATTTGGAGTACATATGAGATTTTTTGGAGTGATGTATTGTGTAAGTTTCGTGATAACTTAATAAATACTCCTCAATGTTGAACATCATTTCTCGTAGGTCGCACATTCCACTTCATATACGAGAAGATGAGTGAACAAGAGATAAGAGGGACTGCAAGATTTATTTGCCCTGTGTGGGTGAGTGCTGTTAATAAATTGGGTCATTGGACCCATTATCCGCTCACTAACAGATAATGTTTATTTGTTAGTCAGGATTATTACAGTTAATTAGACGATATTTATCTCGTAAGTATTTGAGATAAATACGGTCTTTATCACCTAAGTGTTTAAGATAAAGTTAGTCTCTAATACTATCTCTATATATAAGGATTAGAGATATCTCAAGACAAAAAGTAAGCCACGAGACAAAAGTTTTCCCTGCAAATAAAAAATCTCTTCCCATGTTTACTTTCTCTAGAGCATCACCAAGCTCTAAGATTTGGTTTGTGAACGAAGAACTCGACTTTAGTAACCGTTTTTGTACCTGCGAATAAAAATCAAGCGTGTTGGAGGCTCGTAACAGTAAGGATCATTCGTTGAAATTTTTGGATATTTCATACGGTATGTTCCTGAACTCACTATGTATTGCGTGGTGGGCGTCTTTAATTGTTTAACACTTACTTTATACGTTCAAATTTCACACGCAAATATGCACGCAAGTAAGCACACATAAGTTAATATATGGGATTAAAATATTGCTAAGACTACAATCTACAAATTGAACTCTTGGGTGATAGCCTATAGGAGAAAACTATGAAAGGAAAAATCATCTACATTTTCAATGCATACAGATTTTAGGTGTTAATTTTCTGATATTTCTTGTCGGAGTATATTTGTCAAGAACGTCTACAAGTCAATCAAGGGAAATAAGGTGGCGCATTATTATGTCTTGAAACAAAGTGTAGCTCAAACAATAGCTTAACTTGTTAAATGGGCTTCATATGCCTAAACAGGTGCCCACAGACAACAAGGAACAGTTTTGTAGTCAAGAAAGTTCTCGGTAGAAGGCCAGCCTTGGGAAAATGATAAGACTATTTTATTGTGGCCTGGTGGAGGTTATGGGCCGAAACTCCAATCAGCCGTCCTCAGGCCTTACAATAGTTGGAGCCTTGTGCATTGGGCCTAAAAGAGTTTGTCTATTTAGAAAAGAACAACAAGCAGATACAAAGAAAACAAGCTATTTCATACAGCCTTTATTAATTTCTGGCTCATACAAACCAGTGTTTATATCCTCCTTTCCAGGTTTAAGTAACTTTCCTCTGGTGCGATATCAAATGTCACTAAGGACACTTAGTAACTTTGTATTGTTTCTTTAAGTTCCTAGGTCCCCTTATTGCTACTAGTAGCAGCAACCATAAGGTTACATAGGAAGCCATGAAACTTATATCTGTTGTCCTTTGGTGCTGTAAAGTAAGAGAAAGCTTTTCTACCCAGTTCTGTGTTAAATTTTCCAGATGAAATTCCTGCCGTATAATCATTGAATAGGAGCAAGAGAAGAATAAGTGCTTTTGGATGGATTGCATAGTACAGATGTCACCCATGATGATTCCCCAGGCTCTCAGCTATTCATTGTTCTCAACCTTAATCTGGAACCAGCAAAAGGATTACAAAAGGATTAGGAATACCTCTTGCAAACCAGATAGACTTGCTATGGAACCATTAGATCTTAAAACTTACCTGGCTGAAATTGCTGTGTACTTCCCATTGGAGATAAACGTCGGTTCACAGAATCAGATCTTGATGGACAGAGTTTCGGAGTCAGGGATCAGTAACATTACCTTTTGTAGTCTCAGATACTTGGCATCAATAGAATGTCAAGCCTCAGCCTGTATTTTCTTCATAATGGACCATAGGGTTGCCAATGTTCGAATTCCAGCTACAAGTTTCTCCACTATAATCAATGAGTTTTTGGGCTACACTTCTTAATTGGGTTAGTGTTATAAAGTCCGAGTAAGAGCTGTTATTACTGTAATCCGTTTTAAATTTATTAAGCCATTTTAATTTTGGTCCACCAGGGTAGTCGTCCCCCTCCCTTAAGCTCTATTTACTGTAGGCATGACCCGATCAGAGGTCTCTTGGTACGATTCCGTTTGCTTATAAAAAGTTCAGGCTGGTGCCTTGGGTGACAATTGATGGATGTTTTAATGCGCGGGCGTGCCAGGTCTTGACGGGACCACGGGTAATCACAATTTCCAAATACTTAAATGGTCTGCCATTTGGGGGAGTATGCCTGTTCTGACTTCTTTCAAACGATCTATGAAGGCTTGAAAATATTCTCAGAGTTCTTTTGGCCTAAAGCTTTAGGACTTTTTCAGTGCTCTTTAAGTTATCGCTACTTCTACCTAATTACTCCTACTCCTAGTCAAACCAAGTATAATAGTACAACCGATAAAGGTAGTTTACCTTCATAGTGTTTGCAGTGAACAAATTTTACAAAATGATATACTTAGAGAGTACAAAGAACTAATTCAAAGGTTAAATGCTCTGATGGTGTCTGGCTTTTATAGCTGAGTTGTAATCATTTAGTCTCTGGTCCATCCAATCTGGAGCTCTCACGTATCGAAGCGTGCTTGTTTTACTCTCCTGTTCAAGCTAAGCTTTCTTGATGATCTGACTCTACCACATTGAGGTTAGATAAGGCCTCGTTTTACCTTATTGACTAAGTTTTCATACGGTCTTTGCCACGTTTTTTACAACTCTCTTGATGACGCCTTGCACAGTTAAAAGTTTAGGTGTGAGAGGGGGCCATGCCCTTTGCTCGGATCCAGTCACGTGTCGTTTTGGCATTTTATTTGTCAGTTTGATGTGACAATCACCAACTTGCTCAATGACGAACCATCCTTAAGTGGAGACTTGTTCTCACGCCGATCCTAGTCCCTTGATGATGTGGCGTACTTGATGCCTTTTGGACGGATCGGTCTTGCTTGGCTGATGTGTTGCATTTTTACTTGGTGCAAACAGATACCAAGATACTTTATTGATTGAACTAGCTGACACTAAAAATTTTGTTCAGACTTCATTTCAGAGTATGAACAAATAATCCGAAAGGAGTAGTGTATCTTTTTCTCTTTCCCCGTGTCCTCTCTCTCTCTCTCCCTCCCTCGTTAACTCCCCAGCACAATGTAGTTATGATATGGGAAAAATCTGTGATGAGCACGCTTTCATTAATTTGAGCTTTCACCCCTCTTCTATACAAGTGCACTTATACAGAAGAGAGATGAAAGCTCAACAAGATTAAAGCGTGCACATTAAATGCATTTAAGCATTGAAGGAAGAGAATGTATATCTCTTCATATCTTAGTGAGGCTAATGATATATAATCCTTTGTTCTTCTCGTTCTGTAACGAACTGCGTCACGTTCGAATTAAGTGCTACTGGTACAGGGGAGCTATTTTTCACTTTGTCCGTATTTGATGGTCAATATTTACCAATTTCATAATTTGGAATTCTTGCAACTATTAAGGACTAGGAAGCACGGACACCTCTCCTAGGTGGAGGTATGGTGTCCTAAACGGACGGACACTCCAACACCCTCCGGACACCGGCCGACACGTGTCAGACACCGCCTATCAGTGTCGGAATTTTTTTATTTTTTATTTTATTTCCGACACTGTGTCGGACACTTCCTCGAGGAGTGTCGGACACGGCGTTATGCAGTGTCGGACCGTTTGGGTCTAATTTGGAATTTTTGGAACTAATTTTGGGGGGTCAATCTATAATTGTGCCCTAATCTGAGCACTGATCTGAGCCATTACCATTTGCTTTACTCACCTCAAGGGTGCCGTCTCCTTCCCTCTCACCTCACGGGTGCCCTTCTGAGCCGGAGTTGTAGCCGGAGTTGTCGCCGGAGCTCAGTAGCCAACATTCCGAAGCCGACAGATCCAGTCGCCGTCGCCGTAGCCAGCTGCTGCTGTCGCCGTCGCTCACTTGATCGTCGCCGGAGGTCCTCCGCCGCCATTGCTGACCCACAGGTCCTTCGTCCTCATCTCGTCTCCTTCTTCTAGTCATTTATTTTACTTTTTTTCTCCCTCTGTCACGACTCAAGAGTCGTTTCTTTCTTTTCTTTTCTTTTTTCTCCCACTGTCGAGAGCCGTTTCTCTCTATCGTTTTTTTTGACTTAGCATTTGAACTGATTACTGTCTCTTTCTTTTTTCTTTTTTTTTTGACTTCGTTATTTTGTCCGGTACTTAGTTTCTGAAATTTTACTTGTATTAGTGTATATTTAATATTACTTGTATATTTATTATTACTTGTAAAATGTATTTGATATTATATATATATATATATAATAAAAATATATTAAAAAAATAGCGGTGTCCTGCGGTGTCCAAAATTTGATTTTTTGGAAATTGCGGTGTCTGGTGTCCCCGTCGGTGTCGGTGTCCGACACCGTGTCCGTGTCCGTGCTACCTAGATTAAGGAGTCCGACACCGTGTCCGTGTCCGTGCTACCTAGATTAAGGAGAAACAATGATGTGAATCTGCATATGAGACAGTGCCTAGAAGGTGATGGCGGAGTCGATAATGATTTTTCACCGAGTTCTCTAGTTGATGGGAGGTTTGAGAGTCTAGCGGAAGAGGTTTGTCACCTTTATAGAGCGGTTTCATGTGGGGGGCCACATAACCCGAAAGGTCTGGCAACCTATCCAAAACTATGACCAACTGGACAGGGAAGATCACTTCCTATTTTAATGTACGAGGTATGCAACTGGTGTAGATCCTTTTTTTTCTCTCCTAATCAATTCATTCCACAAAAGGTGAAAGAACAGAAGAATGCGTCTGGTTCCCATTTTCATCCATGTAAAAAAGGGGAGGAATGGATGAACTAGAAACCAGGCCAAAAGTGTTGGTTTCATCAGCCCATTATGCCAGATTATGGGCGGGACTATTTAGAGATCTGCTAACTTTCAAAAATGTCCAACAGGAAAAGATTTTGCGCTTCTCTCTAGCTTCAGCTATGATGGTGGTCTAGATCTCGGTCACGATCCCCTGGTGATCCTTTAGCCGAGTTGTACCTGGGATTGGTGCTACGCAAGTGTAGCTAGATACCTTCGGCTCTACAGGGGCTGTTATTGAAAATTCTGTTATGCCAATGCCTAGTCCTATTTTTGGTATTTAAAAGTGTAGTATGTTAAAACATCGTCACTTAAATCAATCTCTTTTATCTACTGCAGGCAAAAAGAAAGCATCTATCCTTTCAGAACCCGCTGCTCAACCAACAAGTGATATGGGCCCCAGGACTGTTATTTGGGCACACTGCTGAAGCTAACGTACTACCACAAGGGAGCTTGGATAGATTTCTTCAAGCTTGCGAGCCTGTAGAATGATTTCTTGAATTGAAGAATCCCAGCAATGAAGTGAATCTGAATCCAGCTGGTTGCACATTAATGTTCCTGGAGCTATGGTGATATCAGCCATGGGATCTTTTAGAACAGTAATTTTTTCCATTAAGCTTGCCAGAAAGATGGGGAAATGCCATGGGTGTCCTTATTTTTTCTTGCAAATATGCATATGATTATTGAGTCGCTACATGTCATTATCTGATTTTAATATATATCTCTTTTTGCTAAGTAATACTTGAAAGATTATTGTTGAACGTTTTTTCTTGCAAATATCAATATTACTATTGAGTCGCTACATGCATATGATTATTGAGCTGCACATTTTTTTCTTGCAAATATGCACATGTCCCCCTGCCTTTATGTTTTTTTTTAATCAAAAATGTCCTTTTTATTCCTTGAAAAGCACATATACAGCTCAATTTACATCTATACAGCACCAGGTTACCTTTCTATGTACAAATTTCATGTCCTATTCTAACAGTATGGTGGGATCAATCTCCCAAGCACAACACAGGGCCTCATTCCTCTATGTTTTTTTCCCCTTACTCCAGCTATGAGTTCTATACCTCATCCATTGCTTAATGACATACATACACCCCTGTACAGTTGTCCTCTTCCCTTCAAAAATTCTTGTGTTCCTCTCTTGCCAGATTCCATATGCTATGGTGGCTACCATTAGTTTCCCTAGCGTTGCATGCAAACTCTTCCCCTTGAATCTGTGTGCAGCATCAGATATAAATTGTTCCCAGGATTGTAATGCTGGTTGTTCCTGCATGTTCCCAAATCTAATCTTCTATAGTTCTGCTGCATGCTTGCACTGTGTAAATAAGTGATCTTCATTCTCACTATGCTGCATACATAGTACACAGTTATCTTCTTGTATTACCTTCCAGTTTTTCAGCTTATGTCTTGTCCTTAGGCCCCCTTTACTTGTAATGCATAGCATAATTGAGCATTTAGGTATATTCCCTGTAAACCTGATAAGTTTCCATAAGGGATCATAATTGCCATGAGTTCTCAGTTCTTCCCAAGCTGATTTGATTGTAAACAATCCATTTGTATTCAATCTCCATGTAACTTGATCAGAAACATTTATATTTGGACTTGGCAGAGAACATATTAAGGAGTTTATGATCCTTAACTCCCTTGACCTGTTAATCAAAGGCTGCCAAGTACCATTTTGGATGACTTCAGCCACTTTAGCATTATTCTGCAGGCCAGTGTCATGTACAGCCCTCTGTCCAAATTGCTCAATCAAAGTGCTCATTCAGCCATCTATCCCTCCATAACGAAGTACTTCCACCATCACCCACTCTATACAAGATGAGCTTGCTGCATTTTTCTCTTACTTTCAACAGTTTACACCATGTCCAAGAGATCACTGCAGGAGGCTTTAATGTCCACAGATGTTGCTCTTTTATTATGTACATGTGACACCATTTAACCCATAAAGAATCTTTCTTGTGAGCTAAGTCCCATAGATGCTTTTATGTTGATATAGTGGTTGCACAAACGAAGTTGGCGTAGATCTGTGCTTCAGAAGGTGTGTTGTGTTAGAGCCTCAAGGAAAATTAAGTCTTGTTTTCTAATTCTATCGCATTAATGTTACATCTTCCTGGACACAGTGTCGTACTTGTCTTGGTTGATTCTCATGCTGGTGCAAGTAATTAGATATTAATGCTGTCCTGAGTTTATCATAATATCATGTTATCTGCTACAATATGATTTCGAGAAGGCATAATGACTTTCAGTTGGAATCTAAATTCGTCAGTTTAGTCTTCCATTTCTGCCATTGTAGCTTGCCTTAGATAGATTCTGAATGTTGTACTGGGTAATTAGCATTACAATAAGCAGGTTATTCTTGAAATTTGCATTGTGTAGTTCATGACGGCTGTTCCAACCTAGCTTCTGCATCAGGTTTCGCTAATTCATTCAATGGATTACATGCAGCGAAGAGCAGAGGATAAAACGGTCACTGGAGGGGCTATGCCTAAGATACTTTACACCAAGGGAGGTAGTAGCTTTATATTTGATAGCCTTCTTCAGTTGAACTTTGGCTTTCTGGTAGTTCTTATGATGCTTTTCTGCTTAAGGTTACTAATTTGCAGTCTTTTCCGGAGAACTTTAACTTTCCACAGCACATGAGTCTTCGACAACGGTACACAATAGTCACTTGCTCAATGTTATTCATTTTTGTATGTTCTTACACTAACCCACCAAAATTAATTCTGTATATAAACCAAAAACTATAGTGTAGTATTTTCCTGGAGTCTTCTCCACTAATTGGAAATTTGCTCCTAAAATCATTTGCTTTAAAGTCTTAAGCTGTTGGAGAGTAGGTCTGTACTGTGAATCATTCCTTATCAATCCCCTTCAAATGCGGCTCTTCTTGGAAGTGGAGAGACATACACCAAATGCAACTAGGAACTTTAGGACCTTAGACCTTGCAAAGCCCAGAGTTCTAATATGGTGTCTAGTTAACAATTCAAAAGAAGGTTAGCAAGCCTATTGCTATGCCTTAGATCAGTAGTCTGAGGAGGGCTTACCTTTGTAGTGAAATGACGAAAATGACAAATGATTTAATGAAATGACAGTAAGATTGTCAATTATTTCATCCAAACCCCTGTTGTTTTGGAGGCCCGCCTTAAGAAGCTTATCTAAGCCTTACCAATAAATTCAATAGCCCCTGAATGCATAGTTATATCAAAACCAAGATGGAATAACAAATTTATTGCTATGCCTTAGATAATGCCTAAGATGGGCTTCTTAAAAGCCTTCTTTGAAACCTTAGATTACTTATGGATTCACAACTTTCTTAAATTCAAATGTAAGAATTATCA
Organism: Escallonia herrerae; assembly: GCA_033070095.1. Lineage (NCBI taxonomy): Eukaryota > Viridiplantae > Streptophyta > Magnoliopsida > Escalloniales > Escalloniaceae > Escallonia > Escallonia herrerae. Next base: position 2,731 of record JAVXUP010003254.1, on the reverse strand, counting down.
AATTTTATCTATTAGCCTAGGCCAATTTAATTTTGCTGAACAATGAGCTTCTTTATGAGAGAATATAATAGGCTATTAAATGAGAAAGCTTTCAGAGTTATAATGCTACAACATTTTACTCTGAAAACATTCCATTTCAATTTTCTTCTTTGCAATTATGCATTGCGGGGGAACAGTTTTAGTGTAGCAGCCGTTGCTCCATTGCTCGGTTATCTATTCGCTGAAAAACAGTGTGTTTGATAGTGGACATATATCAAGATATTGAGCTTTTCAAAACTGAAAGAAGAAGATACGTGCAGAAGAGTTTGGCTATGCCAGCCATAACACTATACTGCGCGAAAATTTCTATCCAAATTAGTTCTCGTTCTTTGTGACAAGAAACCACCTAAGGTTAAGCTTGTCCCATCTAAAACTCTTTGTACGTATCAGCATTAACCAAGAAATTTTGTTACGGAACCGTAACGGTAGGGGCAAATTTGATACATTTGTAGAATATATTGGATATAAGTGCGCATTTCATCAAAACTAAGTCCTTGACTGGGGGTAAAAATTGGGTATTACTACATGTATATTATCTCAAAGCAAGTTAAAAGGAGCTGCAGAAGGGAGAAGGAAAAAGAAACGAAAAAAGAGGCAGCTCAACTGTCAAGGTATCTGTTACATACAACACAGTTCTTAGGATAACTACAGCCAGAAATGATAACAACAATTAAGAAAGTTTTGCAATGCATGACAAACAAATCATAGGAAGAAGTACAGAAATCATATTACAACTGCAGACAACCAGTTTCAGCCTTAGAAGATGGGAATGAGAGAACAAATAGTTTGTATGCAAGTAAGTACGAGCAATATGATAGCTGCCACAGTAGAAGCAATCATCCACGGTGTACTGCAATAATCGCGTTTGAACGCTGCCTTCCAGCTGTGCCAGGGTTGATCGTAATACGCGTTTAGGTCTGCTGAAACGCTGTGAAAAGAGTAGTTGGAAGTCCACAATGCACACTGGATCGCAAGGTTGTTGAAGAGAGCCGCCACAGCAGAGCTGTCACTCAACGCGCTCTCTACAATTCCATTCTTAACAAGTAGATCCACATCTTTAGAACTGTCTATAAGTCCATCCATGAACAGAATGTAATGTATCACATAGCTATCAAACGGATAAAGGCATTGCTCAAGGGCAATGAGGTTTCTCAGTACAATTTCCGTGACGTCATCCGTTCGTGTAAGTGGAATTTCCAACTCTCCTTTCTTATACTTGATGTCAAATAAGCAATCGCTTGAGCCTTTCTTAAAATCTATTCCTGCTTCCTTAAGTTCTGCTGCACTGCGTATACGAACATACGGTTCTTCCTCCTTTGGTGATTGTGGCCTTGGGGTTGAAGGTAGGTGACATGTCCTTAGCAAATCAAGAAAATGCTTTGGTTTTTTTGAGTGATTCAGAACATTCTTCATTCTGTCCAAGTCGATGTGCCATAGCCTATTAAAGTATTTGATACTAAACTCAAGGAATTTGTTATCCTTGAATGCTATTTTGTAGAGGTCATCAAGAAGAAAGAAGGGGATCTGATTTTCAAGTAGAATCATATCGATCATTACCTCAAATATCAACTCAGGGCTAGACAAGTAATCAGTTTGTTTATGGATATCGCACTTATTGAACCTCCAGATGGCCTCAATGATGAAACAACTATCGATGAGAAGTATTTTCACGAATTCATCTTCAGTAAGCTCAAGTTTTTCAGCGTAACAATTTCTAGCTCTATCTTTACGCTTCTTTATCACACAAACACAAGCCTCCAAACTCATCTTTGTTCGCTTAATAAATGCCTGCAAGTATCCCAATTTATGATTTTCCATTGTCACTAACTCATTTTTCCCATGATGAAGAGGTCCAAACGATACGTTTTGAGGTGTGTACATTTTTTCATTTACTGTGCGTAGTCTAGTAGGAGCTCTACAGATTGAACGATTTTTGTGTATTGAATGGAAGTTATGGATCCTTTCTTGAATGGAAGTTGCCAATCGAGCATCATGATCTTCAATATCAATCGAAATTTGGCTCTCTCCTTCTCTTGCATTACTTGATGAGTCCATTTTATGGTCCCTGTTTTGCCTCTCTATTTACTGTCCAATTTATAGGAAGAAGAAGATAGAATTAGCACAATGCCTTCATCATTTTCCCTTCAAACGTAGAGTTTTGGTGGCACTGTTAAAGTGCTGCTAATATTTTTTTTTTTGCATATTCACTAATCATATCAGCGACAGCTTTTTGCCACTACAACAAAGATTGTTTTGCAACTTTGTCCATCGCATAAAGACTTACGCAGCAAATCTCTCCACTTGCAAAATGCACTCAAATCAAGAGAAGATAAGGCCGATCCATACGCAAGAATTTCTTCATAGTGCATCAACATGCAAAATCAAAAGCCACATCATAATTGAACTGAAGAGGGGACTCACGAGGCTTGCCAAGTCAGATAAAAATATCAGATAGAACACACAAGACATTAATTGTGACAATTAGGCAAATACTGGAATAGTACATTTCCCAGGAACCAATTAAACAACTCAAAAAAAAAAAATAAATAAGAAAATTACATTAAATTTACAGAAGTACATATTAAAAAAATACAAACTTGACTTTATGTGTAGTATTTATATAGGATGGTGCATGTGGGTGCATGGGTAGGTGAATGATTTTCTAGAATGTATCATGTATGTTCTTTGGGTA